>JAHBCN010001423.1:38974-118651 GCA_019359885.1 Listronotus oregonensis
CGAATCAAAAAACCCCGGGCCGGGGTTTTCTCCTTTTCCGCGAGAATTTTGGGAGAGGCCCCGGAGATGCCGTTCATCAGCAATCTCCTTAGCTCCAGGTCGGCTGTGGGTCAATTTAAAAATCATAATCGGGATCAGCTACCTCGAAAACCCCAGGAAACCCGGTTTGAGTCAATTCTGAGTCTTATTAACGAATTTATGTGATTTTCTTCAAGTGACTTTCCGAGATTTTGGCTGTTCTAGTGCTTTATTACCTCGATTATACATGGTAGCACCCTTAAATAAGAGAGTTTTATAGTTATCTTTTAGTATGTTACAAGATGAAGGTAATAAGATGAATAATCTAGTGCAGTTTGATTGTTAGGTTTAAAAAAGAAATATATGTGATAGAGTTAAGATCATAAAGTGTGAGGTGTGCGTTGTAAAATGTACCTGCAGCCTGTAAAATATATTTATCGTTTTTTGAGACAGCGAGAGTGTTCTTTTGACTTATCTTTTGACGAAAAGAATGTCAGTCAGAGTGTCAGTCTGCTGCAGAAAAACGTGCGACCTTATACTGCCCAACTGGCTTTAAATCTTATCAAAAAAATGCATTGGGAAGTTTTTTCATGTCCACCTTATAACCAGGATTTATCACTATGTAACTTTTATTTTTCAGAGCGCTGAAAGGAGGCATTGTGTGCGGCTTAAAATTTAAAGACGACGATGATGATATTGTCGAGTTTTGCATGAGTGGCTTCGAGTTCAACCGACAACATTCTCTAAAAGAGGCATTATGAAACTCGTATAAGGACGGTAATTATTTCTGGACTTTGAGGGTAAATACATGGAAAAATGGTGTAACAATCGATCAATGTTTACAGCTATAAAAAGTAAGAATATAAATTGATTAAATAACCGATAAATCAGCTTGCAAGAAATAAAATAAACAAGACTATCATTAACTTTTCACCCAGCAAACTTTAACTTAAAAACACATCAATATTTTACCCGAACTAAATAGATATTAAACACAATATTTTCGAAACGCTAACATCAAATCAACCAATCACTTTTTATCCTTCCGTGGCTAGCTATGATTTTTAATTTGGAATTTCTCACTGAATCCAGCAAGCGCGGTTCGTTGAACAAACATGTGAATAAGCTCGTGTATAACCGACAAGCGAGAGTTTGCAATCTGTTACACACCGCGGAACTCCGGACATTTTTCAAAAGCTCTTTAATCGGCGATCGAACGATTGAAACCTGTTGCCAGCCGATCAAAAAGCATACATATAGTGCAAGGGAAAATGTTAGCTTTTGGCCTTTAAAGAAAATTTACTCAGGGTTTTGTTCAGTTATTGTATGAATGGTATTTTTTATCTTGGGACAGTGCATAAAGGCTTAATGCCTAAATATTAACGTACCGTGGGTGGCTTAAGTAAAGTAAGGATTGACACAAGTCCTAAAGATTTGGTTATTTCAAGAGGGAGGAAAGATCTTTATGAGTATAAGGTTTTACAGTCTAGACACTTTATGGATGAGGAAACAAACAAATGGTTTGTGGCCTGTCCAGTCGGACTGTGCGAGGGGATGCATGAAAGTGGCGGGGAGGAATAAATTTATTTCTCGAAGCAAAAGCCGCGAAAGTACCTAAAAAAAGCGACAAATCTTTCACAGGAAGTAGAGTTATTAATAAGGATTTTTTCTAGATGTAATCAAGAAAGCTAAGAGTTGTGGAAGACGGCATTCCATAAACATGGGATCAATATTCCAAGTAGGGTCTGATTTATGATGCATATAGAGTACACAGATTAAAAGAGTAGAAATACTTTCTGACTCGAAGAAGACTTCTAGCTTTTTTGAAGTTGCTGTGACTGTGGATATAATATGCTTGTGCCAATTAAAATGGTTCTCGAAGGTAACGCCCAAAAAGTTAAATTCTTGGCCGCTTATCTTATAAGTAAAGAATGAACTTGTAGAGGAAATGAGCTTTTAGGTAAGAGCAAAACACACTGATATACTAAACGTGTTTTTTTCTATGAAGAGTGTGTCGCATCTCCGTGCCGGTATATCTAAAGCTGCGTATAGATTTGCGAGTTGAGCGTCCCATGAGTTGATCATGCAACTAGTCGCGCTAGTGTAAACAGGGTATTGAGAGCAAATAAAGCTTCCTTTGAGCCGCTAGTTGTGAGTCGACTAAAGTCAGTTCTTTCGGCGAGCTTTAAGGAATTCTAAGTGTCAGATTTGATGGCAAAAAGGTATGATCGCAAGATTCTAGTCAAATTATGACGACCAGGTCGAATAAAAATGTACTTATGCTAATTGAAACTTATCGGTCATATTTTGTTGTGTAGGATAAAAACCACTTAAAAAAATATAACGGAGGATATTGGTGTAGCATTAGTTTCTTTGTTGGATTCATGCTGCAGAGTACAAAGAAAAGGAAAAAACTCGCAATCATTACAGCAAATATTAAACAGTAAACACTTTAACTGGTACAGTAATGTTTAGGCGATTTTGCAGTTTTTTAATTGTGTCAATTTCAGTGTGAACATTTAAAAAACCTTATTAGCAAACAAATAACCCGGAAACAAGAAATCACATAAATATTTGCAAATTCTCTGCTTAAATGCCACTTGTTTGTGTTTTCAATTCCATTGCACATAATAGGGAGTATTTTAGTTCTTGCTATTGTTATTCTTATTTTTTTGACAGCTTAGGTAGTTCCTAAAATATCAGAGTAGATGGAAATATAATTGTATGTTCTGATACTTATTATTTATGTTTTTACACGCCTTTGAGATTTATTGTAAAATAAAAATAAAATAAGCGTTTCAAATAAAAAAATGTTACCTTAGCCCCGGACTATTTTTTTTACAAAATCACATTTGCAGACTCCGCACCAAATGAAATACTACACTTTTAATGTCATTATTTTTAAATGAATTTTTATGGTTTTTGCAAACTTTCTGTGAACCCCATCAATTTCGAGTTATTGGCCAGTTGTTAAATCGGAAAAATTGAAAAATTGTTTCAACGTTGTAATAAAATTTGGTTTATTTGACAAAAAATAATTTACGACTTTTAAAACTAGTGACATAACAAAATCATGGTTTTATTTTAAGAGTTGGTGATTTTTTTAAAAAACTAATTGTTTATATCTATTAAGTTGTACAAATAAAAATATTTTAACCTATATATTTGATAGATAGTTTTGGATTACGGAGAAGTAATAATGAAATTTTATTGTTCGGCTTAAAAGTTGCGCCAACTGACATTAACAAGCTATCTGTTAAAATATTTTTTTTTCAAAAAAATAAAAGTTTGAAATTCATTCTTATTTTAATGACCAGATTAAAAGAGAGTTTTTTAATCTGATCATTAAATTGCGACGCATTTTGTTTTGCTGGTCAATTTATTTATCTTTTTGGTCTTTTTCTGCCTTTATTTTTTCTTTGAGCGATATGTTGTGAAAAGCTAGAACGTCACAAGGTCGCGAATATTTGTTTCTTTTCCAGTTTGGTTGGTCATCTGGGCTAATTTTCCCTTTTAGGTTTTCGAAATCTTAGATTTGAACTCTTTTTGGTTACCTTTTATGAATTTTCTCTTTTTTCTTTGCCTCCTTATTTTCTTTGAACTTCCCATTTTTATTGGTTCTAACATTACTGAAGCTAAAGGTTCTCAATTATATTTCCTAATAATTTAATTTTTTTAGCAACATAAAAATAATTAGAAAGTAAAAGCCTAAAAACGAAAATATGGTGTTTAAATACGAATATATAACGAATTCCTTTACTACACTATAATATTCCAAAGAATTATTTTCAGAACCTTGTTGTTAAATGAGACTTGTGCATTAGTTTACAGGATGTTTAATTAGTCGAAAATTAATTAACACGAATTAAACATCAAAAATCTTGTTTAGCGAAGCAAAGAAAAGAATTGTTGTTAATTTCGTATAAATATTTGGAGGACCGTCTCATCTTTAAGCCAATTAATATAGAATGCGAGAAACGGTTTTTCGAGAAGTAATTTAAACCCTTATTGTGTGGCTCTAAATACTAGTATATATAGTTTGTCTCAAAATATACCGTGTAAGCTTTTGCCTTTATTTATGGACCTGCCGACAACAATAATACTGCGGATCAGTAGGTATTAAAGGACAGCACATTAGGGACGGACTCTAATAATATAAAGATTTATAATTTATTGTTTATTTAGGTAGGTATAATCTTAAAATTACATTGAAAAATTAAATATATGCAAAGTGTTAATAAATTTATAACTATATTATCTATACATAATTACATTTTTAATCTAAATATCTAAATCTAATTTTGTTTCACTATCAGATCATCATTAATATTAATTACAATAGGATTTATGTTGTTTTGTATAGAAATGTAAGAGTCCTCAATTTTTATAATGTGTTGTATTGAATTTTTCCGGCTCTCAACTGGTATGTTAGTAATTACATTTTTTATCAAATTTATGCCACTGGGACTTAAAGTAGGTGTAACATGTTCTGCTATGATCTTTGATTTTACTGGGTTCCACAAATGCTCTATGGGGTTAAACATACAGTGATACAGAGGAAGACGCCCAGCCTGTTCAGCCAAATTATCACATACATATTGTTTTTTAATTGCATATGAATTTAGGACTTCCAAAAGTTGCGCTTTTTTGTAACTTAATTCAAAATAATTATCATTTTCTAATAAATATTTTTGGATTTCAGTTTTTGAACTTGATAAAGCTGGTGCTTTGTGTAGCAGACGGCTATGGTAGCTTGCGTTATTCATGACAATAACATTGTTGTTTGGAATATTTTTTAAAAGATAATTTTGAAACCAGTTTTCAAAAAGTTCTGCAATTGTATCCTCATGAAAATCCAAGCTAGAATCCTTAATATTCTTTGCGGACAACAGCAAGCAGTTTGGGACAAATCCGTCTTCTGAACCAGCGTGTATTATGGTAATGCGTTTTCCTTTATTTGAAGGTGCTTTCGTCTGACAGTTTTGACTGGAATCAACCCATCCTTTGGATACTGTGTCGTGTGTATCAAACCATGTTTCATTAAGGTAAATTATGGATCTCTTTGCTAACCTATATATTTTAATTTCTTGAAGGAAAATAAATCTCCAAGTGCGTAATCTGTGCGATTCCATTACTACTTGTCTTTTGTCTATTTTGAGGTATTTAAATCCCATTTTACAAACAACTCTGTAGAGCAGGGGTCTCCAAACTACGGCCCGAGGGCCACATCCGGCCCGCGGACAGATTTTGTCCGGCCCGCGGAGAGCTAGCATCCTTGAAAACTCCTTTTAGAGAACAAATAATTTTTATAGCAAATTAAATTTAGTTTACTGAAGTATTCTAATTTTATGTTGAATAATTATTAATATGACATCTACATTGATATGGTCATGGGCTAACTCCGCTAACTCATAACATTCTTGTAGGCTTATTGTTATTGTTTTTGTGACAAGTTGGATAAAGAAACACAGAATTGTAATGAGTAAAGACATGTATAATATGCAGAAAATTTAACTTCAGTATATAATAACTAACAAATTATTGAAATGAATCCAACTAACATTTTATACATTTTAAATAATCACATAACTTATAACAAACATAATGACATATGAAATACTAATGAATTTATGTAATTGAGATTTTCCACTGACAATAGTTTGTAGTTGTGGACTAATTTTACTTGTACCAATTATTAAAAGAGATTTAAGATGCTCATCAGTTAATTTCGATCTGTAAACATTTTTGTGTACTTCATTTTGGAGAAGGTTTTCTCACACAAATAAGTAGTACCAAAAACAGAAAACAGACCACGAGCAAATTTATGCAAATTATCAAATTGTGTCAGTGGAAGACTCTTATAAAATTCCAACAAAGATGAGTTTTGATATTTGTTCTTAATTATATCACTGCATTGTAGATCAATCATTTCCATTTGAAGTTCCGGGGCTAGGGTTTTAATGTCAGTATCAAAAGGATTCTGAAAATTCTTAATTTGATTCGCAATGGCATCAAAGTCCGAGAAACGAGTATCAAAATTTATCTTCAAAGCACTCAAAGTTTCGATTGCAAAATCGATAGGAAACTCAGTCTCAGTAGTGTGGCTGAATATTTCACATGTTTTAAAATGTGAAAAACATTTACTTCGTAGTTGTGATTGAAACTGTCTCAATTTCTTCCGGAATGATGAATTGATATTAGTGTATAAATCAGGAAGATGCTGGTTTTCTCCTTGCAATCCCAAATTCAGTTCGTTAACATGTTTTGTCAAATCAACATAGAATGCTAACTTCCACAGCCATGCGTTGTTTTGTAATTCAGTAAGAGGGCGATGCTTTTCATTCAAAAAAATTTCGATCACTGCTCGAAGTTCAAAAAAGCGCTGAAGGACTTTCCACGACTAAGCCAGCGTAGGGCAGTATGATAAGGTAAGTCAGTTTCTCCAATCTCTTCAATAAATTGTTGAATTGTCGGTGATTCAGCCCAAAGATCTGATAAAATTAACAGTTGATATGACTGGTTTCAGAACGTCAGACATATCGGAACATTTTCCGCACAAAGACTGTTGATAAAATGATACAATGTAAGACTAATGGTTTTGAACCACCGTCATTTTCTACAGCCTTTGACACAAGACATCACTCCTTTATCTTTCCCACCATGTTTTGCCTCCATCAGTTGTAATACATTTCAAGTTTTTCCATCGAAGGTCCCTTTGATTAATGGCCATTCAACCCCTTTAAAAATATCTGTACAGTAGTTGTGACATGAATACTATACATATCAAAAGTTCTTCGTGCACTTCATAGCTTTTATCTACTCCTCGAATATAAATCAACACCTGAGCAGTATCTGAACATCCGTTGACTCATAAGGCCAAAGAAAACCACTCAAATTGTCCATTTTTCTCGAACAGTTGAGAGGATATATTTTCAGCGATGTTTTCTACCCTTCGAGCCACAGTGTTTGCTGACATACATGACAGTTTTTAATAAATTTACCTTTTCAGGGCACATTTCTTCGGCTACTGCAATTATGCATTCTTTGATCATTTCTCCATCGGTGAATGGTTTTCCACGTTTTGCAATTTTAAGAGCCACACGAAAGCTGGCACGAGTTGCAGCCTCTTGTTCAGTTTTGAGTTTTGTAAATGAAGATTGCAGCGATTTCAATCCGCGCTGCATAGCTTCGAATTTTCTGTCCGCAAACTTCCTGTATATTTTGAGTAATTTTGAAAATGTTTTGTTTCATAATGACGTTTAATGTTATATTCTTTGAGAACGGCTATGCTTTCATTGCAAATCAAACATAGCGTCTTGTTACTGGACTCAATTACGAAATACTGAATGTTCCACTGATCTTTGAATTTTCTGCATTCACTATCAATTTTTCGCTTCTTTTCCATACTACTAATTCACACACAAAAGCAACAATTCAAATCAAAATACTGTTATAAAGATGTCTTAAACTTAAACACGCACAAACACGTTTTAAGGAGGTATGCAATATTTTATTTAACAACAGTGTCATAGGAACTGACTTGTGGTTGCGCCACTAGCCTTCTTATATATTCCAATTACTGCCATCTAGAAGTGAGTGGAAGACACCAGAACTTTCTCGAACCAACGAGATTATTCTGTACGTGCTATTAGCGCCATCTGTTAGCGATAGAAGGTACTACCTATTTCCGCTTGTGTCCACCAGATGTCGTGTCACGTTACTCCTCATGGCTCGTACTCTACGACTAATCTAGAAATTACAGATAATGACAGGAAAATTAATAATATGCAGTGTTGCCGTTTTGCGGACTTTAGTCCGATTTGCAGCCTTTTTTAAACGTTGTGTACTTTTTCGGACTTTTTTTCATCAGTGGACTATTTCACTTCTTACCACCGGCAACAATGATAATATGGTTTTGGCCCTCGGAACTTACTGGAGTAATCAGTATGGCCCTAAGGCTGGAAAGTTTGGAGACCCCTGCTGTAGAGGGTGGCACGGCTAATATTCATATTGGTTTCATCTTCGTCTAGCTTCTTTTTCAGTTTATCCATGGTAGGAACAACTCCGCTTTCATAAAGATAATATATTTTCCTTCTTATTAGGTCCTGATCACTATTGTCGGTAAGATTGAAAATCACTACGTTTTTTTCTTTTGTTTAATTCTTTACTAAAAATAATATCCCTTATCGATATTATTGGAGTTTTTGTAAGTAGACAGGTTTCTTTTAAAGCTTCTTGTTTAATTAGTCTTCTACTGATTAAAGTTTCATACACATTTTTTACAACCTGTTTTGCATCTAATGACAAATGATTTCGACGCGACATAGTTATATTCTCGTAAAACAACTTTTTCGAAACGCACAGTAAAAAGGATTATTCAACACTGCCACTAAAATATTATCCGAAATATTTATATACCTAATGGTTAATACTCAAGAAATACCTGGCTAACACCTGTCAATATGAAATAATGGGTTTACCCAATAACAATAGGTAATAAAATCGTTAAAGGTTTATTGGGCTATTTTCCCTCCAAAGCCATAGCGATATACTTTGAGACAAACTATAATAAAGTGGTATTTTCAGTAATACCACATACGATAATATTTCGTAGGAGTTTTTGAAGAAGAGCGAAGATTCATGTAAAATTTCATATGAATCTTCGCTCTCCGTCAAAATTACCATTCCTATGTTTTAAAAGAATATCAAAATTATTTAAAATGTATTAAAAAAAGTTAGGTCTATGTTTACTAAAAGTAAGAAAATCCCGTTAAGCTGAAATAATATTAGTTGTTTTATTAATTATTTATCATATTTAAGGACATTTAAAAAAATTATAAATAAAAGTCTTAAAGAAATTACCCTTAATGTTAAATGGTATGGCCAATTTAAAAGGAATAATGCTGCGGATGAAAAACAAGTAATTAGGAGTCGGTATTCAATTAAAGAAAACTGTCGCAATAAAAGAAACGTAATAAAGGAAATAAGGTACGGAGCAAATTGCTGGAAAAGTGGATTACAGCGGTGTTTCCTACGTGGACAGGAGTTCATTAATTTTCGGCGGAGATGCCCGGGATCTGCCCCGAACGCCTTCCATAGTAACACCTTTTTCGTGTTCTCGGGAAGAGACTGCTGAAAGATCGGCGGTCGGTATGCAAAATAGAGGATGAGGCGTTTTTACGGCTACGGTCGCGGTCGTTGCAATAAGGGGCATGGAATTCGCGGCAACGCGACTCTAAATTACTACTGATTTTCTGGTCAGGAGTTATTTGCCGTGGCAGTTTTCGTATGTAGCAGACGCTCTGTTTGGCTCTAAGAATAAAATAGCAATAGGTTTATTTCAAAGTGTAAATATTTTTTTCATAAGTTCTGATTACAGATTATGTTCTTATATTTTCATATAAACTTGCTGTTTTAAATTTTTAATTAGGGGCCATTTATAAACAACGTAACGCATTTTTCATGCTTTTTTTACCCATTCCTCCCCCCATGTAACGTTATGTAGAATTTCGTAACCCCGCCCCCTAAATATCGTGTGTCACGTAACATTTAAGATCAAAAAATTATAATATTAGTCGCACTATTTAAATAAGTATGAGTACTTTTTAATTAATAATTTTTTTAAGGGTTTTATTTAATTAAAAAAGTAAATTAAGTATTATCACTAATAATAAATAATTAACTATTTGCATCATCGGTCAGTGCGATATTTTCAATACATGTATAAAAAATATATTTCTCAGCATTAAGTGACATCGAATCGCACCGACCCTCCCCACGTAACAGCACATAACATGTGATAATACCCCTCCCCCTTGTAAAGACAGTTACGTGGTTTGTGGATGACCTCCTACTGTTTCATACATGGTATAATGAGCCAATAGTTGACACATTATATTCCGGTAACGCACCAGAATTTACTGTTAATTTAAAAAAAAGATTTTTAAATTTGGTATTTTAGATAATGAATAATTTACCACTATCCACAATCTTTCTATCTACTATTTAAGTTATATTTAATGAAATGACCAGAAATCCTTATCCATCTAAAAAAGATCTCAGCTTCTAATTGAGTATTTTGCTTATTCTCTTACCTCTCTTCTTTTAAAAATGTGTTAATGGTTACAGTAACAAAATATGTACTTATTCTTCATCAAATTATGTATTTTATTTTAATGATTTATTATGCACAATTTGTTTACTTTTTTACCTAACCTATTGTCCATTTTTTGCTATTTGACTTGAGAAAACATTCACTTATTCCAGGTATCCCGAGTATCAAAAGAATTTAACTTTGTTGAGCTTTACGCTTCATTACTGGATCTTAGATGGTCTAGAGGGCCGAACTATTATCCTAAAGTTTGTATCTCTTTTGTACCTTTTGTAGGTAGACCTAATATCTGTATGACATGGGCAAGTAGCCTGATTTTCTCTGCATTTTTTTCTTTTAACTTAACCTGATCTATCTGAAAAAGGATGTCTGCTTTTAATACACTATTTTGCTTATTTTCTTACCTCTACTCAAAGAAATATATAAATGGCCACAGTAACAAATATGTACGAAATTCTCCAAAAATGTGTTATTTATTTTGGGGATTTATTATGTACAATTTGTGTTCTTTTTTTCACCCAATTTATTGTCCATTTTTTGCAATGCAATAAAAAAAGTAAACAAATTGTGCTTAATAAATCTTCAAAATGGATTACACACTTTGATAGAGAATTAGTTCGCATTTTGATACTGTAATCATTCAACATTTTTAAGAGTGTTCTATCGTGGCAAATTTTCGACATCTACCACTTGGATATTGTATTTTTTAAATTTCGCACCAAGCGATCTCCTACGTTTGATGCTGGGTGGACAACATTATCTTAGGTTATTTTATTAGGATGCCCATCCACGGCAACACCTTTTCATTTAAGAAAGCATCTATCCTATAAAATGACCGATATCATTTTTAAGGTCAAACAGATCAAGCGTATTCTTTCTTCTCTTAATACTAAAAAATCTTCTGGGCTGGATGGCATACCAGCAATCGTCTTAAAAAAATGTGCTCCCGAGCTTGCACCCATCCTAACTCGCCTCGTTCGAATCTACTACGACACGGGCATTTTTCCGGAGAGCTGGAAAGCTGCACGTGTGCAACCTGTCCCCAAGAAAGGATGCAAGACTCTTTCTTCTAACTGTAGACCTATATCTCTTCTTTCTGTTGTTTGCAAAGTAATGGAAAAATTTAATAATTCCCAAATCAAGATCCTACACGACAGACAATATCGATTCCGTCACAGAAGATCCACAGCTGATCTTCTTTCCTTTGTCTCACACAACTGGAACAAGTCCCTTGAATTTTTTGGTGAATCCCAGATCGTTGCTCTTGACATATCCAAAGCTTTCGATCAGGTCTGGCATGGTGGGCTTCTTAAAAAACTTCTTTCTTACGGTTTTCCACCCAAACTTTGCTCTTGGCTCTCCAGTTTCCTTTCTTATCGACGTTTATCAGTTATTGTAGATGGCCATTTTTTCAGCTTCTACCAAATTATTGCTGAGGTGCTGCAGGACTCAGTACTGGCACCCACTCTCTTTATTCTACACATTAACCCTACACGTTTATTCCACAATTAATCCCATTTTTTTGCTGACGATAGTACCCTCCACTGTAACATTCAATTTCTCAAACCAGTCAATAAGCCTGATTTGGAAACCAAGCGTAGGTCAATGCGGATATCTCTCTCACAAGACCTCAAACTTATCTTGGATTGGGGCGCCAAAAATCTTGTTCAGTTTAATGCCTCCAAAAAACTGCCAGTGCTCATCCGCTACATATGAGCGGCCAAGTTCTGCAGAACAAAGAGTCGTTTAATCTTGTCGGCGTTTAAGAATAACCTCAACTGGCACAAACACATTACATCCATAGACTCAGCAGCTTCAAAAAAGCTTGGATTCCTCTTTCGAGCCAGAAAGTATTTTTCTTCTTCCAATCTGTATACTCTGTATGTATCTCAAATCAGACCTTCTTTAGAATATTGTTCTCATGTCTGGGGAATGGCGTCTTCTACAGCACTAAGCATTCTGGACTCCATTTAAAGAAGGGCTGTTCGTCTTATTAATGATCCCGAACTTACAGAAAGGCTTCCTCATCTTGCCCACCGTTGAGCTGTGGGGGATCTGTTGCTTTTCTGTAGGTATTTTCACGGCTTCTGCTCAGAGAAGTTGGCCAGTTTAATTCCTCCTCTGGCAGCTCCCAACAGAGCAACACGTAGTGCAACTTTTATGCATTCTTTTACAGTTTAACTAGAGAGGCCTCGAATTTCCCGCTTTCTTCAATCTATTCCCAGAGTGTCCAGACTATGGAACCTGCTACCCGCAGAAGTTTTTTCTTCTCCTCCCAGTCTCCAAATATTTAAGTCCTCTTTGAACAAACTCTTAATACTCTTGTTTACTGGGCCAAGGCGTTGTTGTGTAATAATTGTTCAGCGTAATGTAGAAATGTGCTTGGGTATTTGTTTGTTACTTTGTTTATTTATAGTCTGTAAAGCGGGTATTACACCCGCAATTTCTTCGCGAATTAATTCATCAATTAGCTTGTGAATTTCTTTAAGACCTCATTTTGATTTTACACTTGTTTAGAACTTTGCAAAGTTTTTTAACCATTTAACTCTTAGAGTTTACCCTTGCCAACCTGGAAATAATTTTGACATTTTAAAACAAATTATTAATACTAAATTTGCAATCTATAAATGGAATAACAGAAACTTACCTTTTTTTCAGCATAACACATTTTTGATGACGTTTTTCCAAGATCCAAAAAAAAATTATAAAACAATTATTATAAATTAAAATAAACCAAATACCATAACTTTGCATTTATGCATTTTGTTAAGTTGGCATTACTGAATTCACGTCAAAGTTCACGGAAAATTAGAACACGTTCGTGAAGAACTTCACAAAGTTCTTAATAAATAAATTTTGTTAAATATAAAAAAAAATTGAAGTGTTTTTTCCAAATATAAAAATAATACCTTGTAGTCGTATCATCGTTATTTCATAACTTATTATACAAATTTCTTTTCAGTAAGTCTTAATATGATAAAATTAAACTTTAAGATAAATATTTTTTTTAGAGCTAATACCCAACTTTCAATCTAGTACTATATCTGTTTTTAAATTTAACTCTCTATCTTGTGGTTAACTTTTCGACCGCTACTTACGACTATAACTTAGGACTGTTTTAGGGTTCCAGTTAAATTCAAAATGAGAACACTAAAAGTCCCTAAGCACGCCTGAAGCTATTTTAAAGGTGCTGACTTCTTTTTTTATATCACAAAAATAAAATTCAAGGGTCTTGAGATTTGTTTTAAGATTGTGGACACTTTATGTTCTTCCTTTCTACTACCCTAACAAATATTTAAATAAGTAGTTTTCTGATTTTTTTTTATATATTCATTATCAGTTACTAATTAAATTTTTATTTGGCTATAAAAAAGACTTTATTATATTAGGTTAAGTAATAACTTTTAAACAGAACTAAGAAATAAGAATTTAATTAAAGTATGTAAAAAGCTTTTAAACTGTTTTTTTAATACGAAAATAAAAAAGAAAAATGGTATTGTAAACATATAGTAAAATAAGTAACAAATTAAATGCCATTTTATTTGTAAATTCTTAAAGGAAAATAATTCATATCAAATAACATGTCTTTTAAATACATTTTTTTCCAAATGTAGTTCTATGATTCTGCTTCGTAGGGGTACTGCTTACTAATTTTTTTAATGTAATATTAGCAAAATGATGTCAAATAAACTAAAACATAGTTGAAGTAAAAAATTGAATTTCTTAAATTAAAAAAAATTACATATTATATTTGATTCAAAAATAAAAATTGATTTAAATTAATAATATTGTATGATCGGCACTTTAACACTGTATTAATGTGACATAAAGAAATAATGTAGACTCGCTTCCTAAAATGATACTGGTCGCTGGATTGGGCGTAGAGGGCCTATTGAATGGCCACCAAGATCCCCGGACCTCGCTTCCCTTGACTTCTTCTTTGGGGTTTGTAAAGGGGGTATTTTACAAAACAGTTTCAAAATACACAAGAATCAGGGTGTGTGAGCCACTATAACAACACAAATTCAACAAACGTAAGAGCAGAATTTCAAAATAGACTCTATTATTGTCAAGAGGTTGGTGGTAGTCATTTTGAACATCTGTTCTTCGAGACTGGTATTTATTAATAATCCCTTATTAATCGAAACGGTGATCGTAGGGACCTTTAGTTTGTGCAGCAATGTTGTTATACAAAACGAACATTTTTCAAAAATGTGTCAAAAATTGCATTATTTGGGGGAATTTCTATGCAGT
This sequence comes from Listronotus oregonensis, assembly GCA_019359885.1. Classification (NCBI taxonomy): domain Eukaryota; kingdom Metazoa; phylum Arthropoda; class Insecta; order Coleoptera; family Curculionidae; genus Listronotus; species Listronotus oregonensis. Next base: position 53,358 of record JAHBCN010001423.1, read on the forward strand.
GAATATTTTACTTTTTTTGGCAAACAAAAAAAACTTTAAAAATATTCTTTATTTAATCTAAATTGACGTATATTGTTGCGAGAAAACTTGCTTAAAATGAGTGAAACATGTTTCTCCACTTAAATATAGCTAATGCGATAGGCTAATCTTACACAATGATATTTTTTCACTATAATTCTAGACTACGTTCTTAGCAACTTATGTTTTTTTTTAATATATCCAACACAATTAAGCACGGATTAACGTATTAACGTATTTACAATTAAAATACGCATTTTGAAAAAAGAAATAGACGCCCCTTAAATAATTAACCCGCAACGGCATTTTTATAAGATTTTTTTTTTATTACAAACTAATGCCAAACTTAAATTTTATTAAACTTAAAAAAAACCATATGATGCGCACTTTCTGAGAGACGCTGTATAAGTTGTTGATAAGAAATGTAATCTCTTATTTAATTTTATTTAGTTTTCTAAAACAATACCCACTAAAAACCTTTGAAATAATGACACCAATAAAAAATAGTATAATTCAAAGGACGCGAAAAGAGGGTAGAGCGTATTTTAAAGTTTTTTCTTGCCAGTTCGTGCTCTTTCTCGAGCGTAAAGCAGGGGAGGAAGCAAACAACAACTCAAAGTGAGACAATTCCGGCATTTGTAAAAAAGCTATAAAGGATGTGAAACTATAAAACTCTTTTGCCTAAAATTAGTCCTTCTCGTGCCGGGTCTTTGCAAAGGAGACAAATTGCTTGAAAGAGGGATGGTAAACGTTACCAAAAAAATATTGTCATTAAAGAAAAAAACCTTGAATAGGTTTTAAAGTATACGGGATCATTTAAGAGTCGATAGCAATGTAGTTAAAATGGCATTGTAATGTCTAATTAAAAAAAGCAAATTGTTTAAGTCAACAGAATTAATTAATCATTAGGTACCGTTTTTAAGATATTTTGGTGGTAAAAAAACATTATAACTAAAGTCAAAAGTAATAAAAAATTATGAAATAAAATGTTTTAGTGCTTAAAAAACTATAAAAAAGTAGTAGTGGTCAAATAAAAATCTTAAATATAGAAAACTTAATATAAGAATACACAAAATTATAAAGCAAATTTTAGTTATTTAATTGGCTTATATAAGTAATAATATTCGGGTATAATTAAATAATAATTAAGATGAGTTAATAATTATTAACTAATATCTTAAAAGGCAGAAGCAAACAAAAACAATTAAAGAAAAGCTATTTGTTCAGTATTATGGTAAACATTTTAAAAAAGTAGGTATATACGGAAAACAATTGCAAATATTGAAAAATTAATTTTAAAACTGAAAATACGCTTTGGGGTAGTTAAAAAGTCCTACAGAATCTTAATACGCAGGAAACAGGGTGTCCCAAATTTGAGCTTCATCATTGGGATCTCGGAAACTTAAAGAGATGCGAGGTCGGTTAAATGGAGCCAAAGTTGCGCAATTTGATGCTGATCGAAATGCCAATTTTTGAATACTTCCGAAGACTTTTGGAAAAAAACTGAATATTCGCGATTAGATTTTTATTTTTAATAACTCTATTTAAATGGATAAAACAAAATAAATTTTACATTCCTATTGCTACTTTTTCTGTTCTACAAGATTAGACGACGTTTTATCATTGAGCTGCCATCATCAACTTTTTTTTTTTAATACGGTCCTGGATTTTTATTACGGATTTTAAGAGCTTTTAGGATCTTAAAACCAATGATGTATCACACTTATTGGGAAAATTTTTTTTTAATGTTATCCTACCAAAATTCTTTTATCTATCTCTCTCTAACGCATAATTTCTTATGGAAATTGCCATTAATATGAATTTTTCGAATAAGTGCGATACAACATTAGTTTTTGGACCTTAAAAATTTTTAAAATCAAAAATAAAAAATTCTGGATCGTATTTTAAAAAAACAAATTTAATGATGGCAGCTGAAAGACGAAACATCGATGTGTAAATTTAGTAACACTATCTTATAAAACAGAAAAAGTAACAATCTAAATGTGAAATTTATTTTGTTATATGTATTTACATAGAGTCATAAAAAAAATAAAAAAGAAATCGCGAATATTTGTTTTTTCCAAAAGTCTTTGGAAATTTTTATCTTCTTGGGTGACATTTAAATCAGCATTAACTTGCGCAACTTTGCCTTCATTTAACCAACCTCGTATCTCTTTAGGTTTCCGAAATCGCAATGATGAATCTCGAATTTGGGACACCCTGTATAATTATAATGACGTTTTAAGATTTCTTGGTTGTTACTTAATTAAATAAAAAACAATTAAAGAAAATCGTAGGAAAGAAATTTTTCAAGTCAAGTGGTTCATCAGGCCCGCCGCAAATTGAACACAGCCCATGCGTAGCCCAAGTGTGACCGAAACCTAGCGCAAGTACATGTTTTTTAATAGCAACGCGTATTAAACACACCCCACATCCATGACTCATAACCAAATTCCCATCAAATTGAGAGGCCCCGAACTTCCCACTTTTTTCGTTCCTTCATCCCTAGAGTGTCCAGACTATGGAAGTAGCTACCCGCAGAGGTTTTCCGTGTTTTCCAAATCTCCAAATATTTAAGTCTCATGTGAATAAACTCCCTCTTACCACACTTTCAACACACACGGTATGTTAGTACTTAGACCTCAGCTTTTGCGGACTGTCCCAAGATAAAAAAGCTCATTTATTAGTTTTTACATTTTTAACATGGTCTACATTTAATCAAATTTGTTTCCTACATGTCCGTAGGTGGGTCCGGTCAAATGTACAAACAACTTTTTTTTGTGTGCCGGTGATTGACAAACATGTTAAGAAAGCATACAGCCATAGTAACTAATTACACCGGCACACAAAAAAAGTTGTTTGTACATTTCCACCCCCCTAAAAAGTATTTCGACAGCTGAATCAGAATTTAAATCCGTTTGGCCCGGTCACCCTACAGATTTAAGTAAAATGCAAAATCCCAAAAACATTGGGAAAAACTGCAGTCACACGATAAAAAAATATTTTCTCAAATTGAGGGGGCCGGGCGAAACGGGACCCAAAATTCGGATACAGCGGGTCGAAATACATGTCCGTAGGTGGGTTCGGTCAAATGTACAAACAACTTTTTTTTGTGTACCGGTGATTGACAAAAATGTTAAGAAAGCATCAGTCATGGGAACTATACACCGGCACAAAAAATTGTTTGCATTTAGCCCACAGGGAAAGTTTGGAACAGAATTTGAAGCCGTTTGGGCCCCCGGGTTCAAAAACCCAAAAAAAAAAAAAATTTCGAAAAACTGCAGTCACAGCGATAAAAAAAAAATTTACTCAAATTGAGGGTGACCGGGCGAAACGGACTTCAAATTCGATCAGCGGGTCGAAATACGTCCGTAGGGGGGTTCGTCAAATGTACAAACAACTTTTTTGTGGCCGGTGATTGACAAAAATGTTAAGAAAACATTTAGTCATAGTTAATTACACCGGGACAAAAAAAGAGCAAGGGGCATGTATTTCAAACGCTGAATCAATTTGAAGTCCGTTTGGCCCGGTCACCCCCTAAAACCCCCAAAAAATTGCGAAAAACTGCAGTCACAGCAAAAAAAAAATATTTCTCAAATTGGAGGGTGACCGGGCGAAACGACTTCAAATTCGAATTCAGCGGGTCGAAATACATGTCCTATGTGGGGCCGGGCAAATGTACAAACAACTTTTTTTTGTGATCAAACATTTTTGAAAGCATACAGCCATAGTCTAAACACCCCCCCGGGAAAAAATTTACCGGGCCCATACGGACAGGTTTTAAAACGCGAACAATTTAAAACCGTTCCCCGGTCACCCTATAGATTTGAGTAAAATGCAAAATCCCCCAAAAAAAAATTGCAAAAAACTGCAGTCACAGCAATAAAAAAAAATATTTACTCAAATCTGGAGGGTGACCGGGCGAAACGGACTTCAAATTCGGATTCAGCGGGTCGAAATACATGTCTGTAGGTGGGTCCGGTCAAATGTACAAACAACTTTTTTTTGTGTGCCGGTGTAATTGTTAGAATATACAGACATAGTAGGTATTTTAGAAATTGTTCCTTAAATATTAAACGTACAAAATTAATATTTAGTTTTAAATCCCACGATTATATTTTTCTTTCCTTTAAAAAATGTATCGTTTTATGTAAAAGCCCAAAAGTGTGTAATAACATTTTTCTCACCTATGTAATTAAAATGTTAAAATAAAATCTAAAGTAAAGAGTTAGTATTTTGCTTTTTTATATTAGTCCAGGCAGTCAAGCATTTCACCTCCGAATTTTTTATATATGCACCGATTTATTTGAAATTTTGACAGATGATAGATGGATGGTCGAAAAGCAAAATCTATATGGTGCCGATGTGCGCAACCATCCCTGGGGTGAATGCCACCCCTTCTCAGGGGTGGGCAATTTTTTTCCCAAAATACCCCCAGAAATCGATAGATGTAGCAAATTTGAAGTAAAAATTTTCGTCGATGTTAATGTTTTTTCGCAAACTGATAAGCAATAGCTAGTTTTTTTGAATTATTCGACAATTGAAAAAGAATAACCATTTCTCGTTAATAAAACTAATGTCATTTCATTCAAATTAAAAATTAAACTTATTCCTTGCACCAATTACTTTATTTGTATGTTATTTATGACATCTAAAAGTTTTATTAAGTATAGATGCACAGTTTTGAAAAAAATGAGCTTAAATTATAATTTTTTTTTATTTTTCAAAAAAATTTCTTTTTCTCATTTTAACTCCAAAACCATAAGAGATACGAAGAAAATAAACGTGTAGAAAAATGTAGCATTTTTTATGACGATTTTTTTCTATTTTATTTTTTTTTTTGGCATAAAAATTGACGGAGTTATAACCGATTTAAACTTTCACTAGGGTGCGAGGACTGCTTTTCCGCAGTCCTTTTGACCCTTTACCTATAAAATATGAAGGGTCTCAAGCCCTTCTAACATACATGGGCTTGTAGCAATACCTCCTTAAAATTAACTTTAAAATGATTTTTTGTCAATTTTAATGTAAAAAAAGTATCAAATTTTGGCGCACTGATTTTTTCTGTTGACACTAGGTTGTCTGTAGGTACATTTGAGACCTACTATGTATGTATATACACTATATATTAAAAATTACTTCGTGTTCAGAGAATAAACTTTAGAACCAACAAAATTTAAAATCAAAACATCAGTAGTCATTAAAAAATATTTTTTAATTTTATTTTTGTCAAAGGGGTGGTTCTTAAGGGTTGCTAGGGTGTAGACAATTACACATTATTTCAAGTAGAGATATTAAACTGTAATACTAAAATTACGCAAAATCTAAAAATTAGCAGTCAGTAGATATTTTTTCAATTCATTTTCTGCAAAGGGGCTGTTTTTAGGGGTTGAAAAGTGGTAACTAATAATTTTATTAAAATGCTATGAATTTTTTCCAGTAAAACTGCAATTGTAATGTTACAAATCGTTAAAAGATTTTTTTCCATATTATTTTTATCAAAAGGGTAGTTTTTAAAGATTCTTAAGGGTTGAGATTTCAAAATACACCAATTTTTTATTGTACAATACGTTAGGATATTTATCCTACATAAATAAAAGACATTTGAATGTAAAAAAAGCCGAAAAACCTATAAAATCTATTTTTTCGATAATGGGTGGTTTTCAACCCTTAAAAACAATTTGTACACCTTGCGACCATATAGATTTTGATATGGAGGGTAAGATAAGCTTAATTCCATATTTTCAAGAAAATCGGTGCATATATAAAAAATTCGGAGGTATGACACTATTTTGAGCTTGACTGCCTGGACTATATCTTTTGGTGTTTTATCAAAACTCCTTTTATCTCATTTTTAATATGCCTTCATTTTAAAGTAATAACAGAGCCTAAACGTTTTCTTAAAATAATTAATTAACGTTTTCTTTTCATTTAACCCGTTAAAATAAATCTCTCCTGGTTATTAAAAAAGCCTGGAACCGTCGAAAAAATATTTTTTCAAATAACTCTTTCTTCAAGAGTCCCGTTTTCCTAAACGTCAAATTAAACGTTTTCAATTAATAAAACGAAAACAAACAATTTGTACTACTCCTCAACTAATTTTTAAAGTTTTAATTAACAAATTCCTCATCCGTTTATTTAATTACCTTTCTGTATTAAAAATGAAGGCGCCACCATCCGGTGTTTGGAATGCCGAATACTTAAGAGAAAAAAAAATGTTGAACATAATAACAGAAATTTAATTAGCGCTAATTAAAGATGAAAATTTTCTACTTTCGTCTTTTTCTTCGTCTATTTTTGCGACGACGAAGCTTTGTTCTAAAATATACGAAACTTTAAAGCATGAAACTTATTTTGCCGTGGCTTGCGAAATACACTTTCTTTAGATTTAAAAAGAAAAAATAGAAAAAAAGTAAATAAAAATAAAGAATTGTATTTTACGCTGTGAAAAGCATAAAAAGATATTTTATAGACTTATTTAAATATAGAATTATTTGTAAAAAATCTATATAGCCCATTATATTTTTTAATTTTTTACCATATCTAATTTATTTTACATCCTTTAATAATCACCTTAGTAAGGTACTAGCATACAAATAAGGCCTGTAGTGCAAAAAAGTAGGTTAAAATATATTTACATTACATCAAAAATACTTCACACGCATAGACGACAACCCCACGACTCCACAGACAGTGCGCGAGAGGCCCGCTCGCGCTCACAGCGACCTTAAAGCGTCGTTTAAGCGTCGTTTACATTTGCCACCACTAAACTTGTCATGTGTAAACCACAGGAAAGTACACTTGAGACTTGCCGGCAAGCGCTTGCCAAAAGTTGAAGGATCGGCTAGTTTACTTGCCGCTACGCCGAATTTTTGTTTGTACTTTCCAAGTGTAGACGGATCCGAACAAGTAAAATTTCTATTTACAGTGAGTAAGTGGAAAGGAAATTAAATAATTTCATTTTTAAACACATACGAAAAATATTAAATTTTGTGGAATATAAAATTAAAAGAAAGAACACATTAATAGGTTAACATGAAAAAACGCATTTTAAAATTTTTAAAAGAATTGGACTTTGTAAGTTTAGGTTTAATTAGGTTTAACAGTTCTTCAAACTTTGATAAGATATCCTCATAAAATTCCTATAAGAATCGGGATCCTCCTTGTATTCCTTGCCCCACCTAGACTATTTCTGCGTCTTATCCAATCTCTAATCCAATCTCTTTTTTTTCTGTTTTTCTTGCGTTGGAACATAACTATTAAATTATTGGCAATTTCACTTACCACTAACAGCAGCTCCTTACGACAGAAGGGCCATTTTCTTTTTAACTACTTAGCAAATAAACTTGAAAATATGTAAATGCAAAACAAAAAAGGGTTTATGGTGGCAAGTACTTTCTCCATAAACTTGTCAAATGTAAACAGCTTTACCTTGACAAGCCAAACCGCCACCAAAACTTGTATTTAAACCAAGGAAAGTACATTTAAAAGCGTCGTTTACCTTGACAAGTTTACTGGCGGAAAGTACTTCCACCATAAACTTGTCATGTGAAAACAGGAAAGTAAATTTTGAGACTTGCCGGAAGCGCTTGCCAAAAAGTTGAAGGATCGGCTGTTTACTTGCCGCTACGCGGAATTTTTGTTTGTACTTTCCAAGGAGAGGTGAACAATAAAATTTCTATTTACAGTGAGTAAGTGGGAAAGGAAATTAAATAATTTCATTTTTAAACACATACGAAAAATATTAAATTTTGTGGAATATAAAATTAAAAAGAAAAGGACACATGAATAGGTTAACATGAGAAAACGCATTTTAAAATTTTTAAAAGAATTCCGACTTTGTAAGTTTAGATTTAATTAGGTTTAACAGTTCTTCAAACTTTTGATAAGATATCCTCATAAAATTCCTATAAAGGCTGGTTTATAAAGACAACTTTAACTTTAATTTAACTTTGTGAAGATTTCCAATAATATATAGGCGCGTTTATACACCTTTAAAAAACTTTAACTTAACTTTTATTTAAGAAGTTGAACTTTTATCTTCTTAAAGTTAAATTAAATAATAATGAAAATGAGCATGCGCGAGCAGTGTAACCAAACTTAAAATTCCCCTAGACCGGCTGTCAACTTTAATTTTAACCCGATTTCGTAACAGAAAATTCGGATATCTTTATTAATTATTTTATTTATTTAATTATAACAAACCAAGCAAAAAAACAGCCAAAACCTTGTCAAAACATAAAAAATTGTTTAATAATTTAAAACCAACCCAACGAAATTTTCTGTTTCTGCGCTTGCGTAAGGCAAATGTAAATATTCTTTATAAATGCTCAATAAATTCTTAAAGTTAAAGTAAATGTAAATAAAATTAAATTAAATTTAAAGTTGTCTGCATAAACCAGCCTTGAATCGGGATCTTCCTTGATATCTCCTTGCCCCACCTAGACTATTTCTGCGTTTATCCAATCTCTAATCCAATCTCGTTTTTTTTTGTTTTTCTTGCGTTGTAACATAACTATTAAATTTTGGCTTTCACTTACAACACTAACAGCCTCGCACTACAAGAAGGAGCCATTTTTTTTTAACTACTTAGCAAATAAACTTGAAAATATGTAAATGCAAAACAACAAGCAAGTTTGTGGTGGCAAATTTCCAGTAAACTTGTTAAATGTAAATAGCTTAAGACTTGCCCAAAAACGCTGCCAAAAGTTGAAGGATCGGCTATTTACTTGCCGCTACGCCGAATTATTTTTTGTTTGTACTTTCCAAGTGTAGACCGAGCCGAAAAGTGAAATTTTATTTACAGTGACACCTGGAAAAAAATTAAATAATTTCATTTTTAAACATACGAAAGATAGAAATTTTTGGAATATAAAACTAAAAAAAAAAGAACACATGAATGGTTAACACGAGAAAACGCATTTGAAAATTTTTTAAAGCAATTCCGACTTTGTAAGTTTATTTTAAAAGGTTTTAAAAGTTCTTTAAATTTTGAAAAGATACCCCTTTTAAAATTCCTATAAGAATCGGGATCTTCATTAATCCCCTTGCCCACTTAGACTATTTCTGCATCTTACCCCAAACTCTAATCCAAACTCTTTTTTTTTTTTTTTTTTTTGCGTTGTAACATAACTATTAAATTAGCTTTTTACCCTAACAGCGCTCGCACTACGGGAGAAGGGCCATTTTTTTTTTAACTACTTAGCAAATAAACTTGAAAATATGTAAATGAAAAAAAAAAAGCAAGTTTATTGGAAATCTTTCCCCATAAATTTAAATTAAACAGAAGTGACCGGTCGTTTGTGAGGGGGGGCGTTTTTTTGGGTTATTAATTTTTGTAATTTTTTATTTTAATCCGCTATTCTTTAATTTTTTTAGTAATGTATACGGATCAATAAAACTCATTAAAAAATACTATGACTTTAAATAGAAATTTTAGAATATGCAAATTAAATACTTTTGTCAAATTCATGATAAATGTACTAAATAAAGTCTACTTTAAAAATAGGCCTTTTACCTAGGCCTGTCAATATGTTTATTTTGCAATATTTAATAATTTTTCAAATATAGTTTGACACCCTATATACGTATCCTGGTTTTACACTTTTTTTTCAAATTTACCACTAATTTTTTGAACAAAAATTCAACGTAACGTAATTGTACAACTGTTTAACCCTTAACTATCTGTCAACTTCTTATCTCTCAGTACAAAAATAAACTGGCCCGTGCGGACTACCTTCGCAGCTTTATATTAATGTGGAAAAGAATGGAAAAGTTTGGAAATCTAGATTATAAAATTTTACTAAAGGATGCCAGAAAAGTGTGAAAGTGTCTCCAACGCCTGGATAATCCGCAATGACCGCAAAAAAGGGAAAAACTAAGGACATTTTAAAAATTATTAATCTAATAAATAATTCTAACCTTTTACATTTCGATTAACTAAACACTAACTAAAGTCCGTAACAATATGTTAATTTTCAATTTGTTAATTTAGTTTTTTTTATTATCTGTTATTACTTTGAGCCTGAATAGCAATTTTTGGCATAATATTTAGTAAAATATCTTAGAAAGTTGTTCAAGGATCTTATAAAAAAACTTTATTAAAAGCTTATAAATATATATTTTTATATAATTAATACTCTAATAACAATATTCTTATAATTTAAGGATATAGGCTTTCTTCAATCACTATGTTTTAAAAAGGCCTAAGGCCAACTTTTCAAGTGATTTTTGATAAAAGATTAGAAAATATTTTCAAATCCTAAAATATAACCCGAAAAATAATGCCTTGCTTTTATTTATCCTTTTTTAAATAATTTATCAAGATATAAATGTTTCAAATTAGGTAGGCCTTATTTGTATCACTTACCTTATTTCTCTATTTTATTTTTTAAGGTTCTTTTCTGAGAAGGTTTCAGGAGCAATTAGGAATGTTTTACCAAGAGACGTATAAAATTGATAAGCTTTTATTTAAATAAGGGGGTATTCTAATCCAGAAAAGCAAAATTTTGGGTTATACACCCTATATCCTACTAAAAATTCTTAGAATTTCAAATTTATAAATAGATATTTAAAAAAACTTCGATAATTTCCCAGCTCGGCAGTATTTTTGATATTTACATTTTATCTATTTGCTTAGTTGAAGCAAAAAATCAATACTAACATCAAATATCTCCGTAAAAGGTTTTCAAAATAAATCTCTAAAAGGATTTTGCAAAAAAATTATTGAAAAAGTTACAGCTAAAGTTATTGTTCGGCGCAATGAAGCTGGAATCGAAAGTATATTCAACATTTGTCACAAAATCTCAATCCTAATTGAGCGATTTTCTTGAAAGTTAGCATAAATTTCTTTAAATACCCTTCTTTAGAACGAACCAACTAAAAATCGATTTTTTTAATTTTTTCCATTTTTACAAATTCGGAAAAGTTAAAAAATAACTAATAAATCCTACTTCTTTTTACTTCTTTCTGCCATAATAACATTTGTACTGATAAAGAATCTACCACTTTTTTAATTTTTCAAATGACCGGAAAAGAGGGAATCGTGACAAGAAAGGACACGCTCTTTTTTCCCTCTACTTCAAAAGCGTGTAACTTTGTGAAACATACATTTTTTTGTTGATTTTTTTTTGTGAATTCTTAAAATATAAATTAATTAAGTGATTAAAAAAATGGATACCCAAAAAATTAATAGTTTTTTGACGACCGTCAAAAAACGCCCGAAATTCGGGATTCTAGACTAGAATACCACCTTAAACTGTTTGACACCGATATAAACCGGACAGTGAAACTAAATATCTGCCAACAGTGTTTTGACACTGGCAACATCGCACTGACCACCTTTTAGAGACAGACTGAATCGAAGCATCGTTTAAGGGGTAAATTTAGACCTCACTAATATCAATGTTGCCAAATGTACTCTTTCCGGGGAGAATAATGGCGGCAAAATTAGTTCGTCAGCTTATTAAATTTGGGTCGCTTTAATAACACGAAATTTAAAATATAAAAGAAAATAATTAAAAACTATTTACTTGTTTAATAAATGTCTTTATATTATGTAAATAAAAAACAAAACGTGATTTGTTTAATTAAAACTATTTTGAATTAAAACACAATAATTTTATTTTAACCATGATACATACTTTTGTTTATACCTATACAGTTTTGCATTGTGATTTATGGAATATTAAATTTGTGGACGTTAATTGCACCGTTGATTAAGAATAGTTTTTCAATAAATTGCCAAACTTAGATCATGCCTTTTAGAACCGTGACAAAGGTAAATTATTTTATTTTTGTGTAATAAAAGTTTCTAAAAGGCAAGTATTTTTCTGGAACACTATTACCCAGTTATTTGCAATTTTTCCACAAGGGGTTTTTACAAAAAAAAAAAAATAAAAAAAGGAATCTTTCGAATAGATGATTTAAGGATTATATTGAACCCAAATCCCATTTTAATGCTTTTATTTTGAGCTTTGAAATTCTAGTTGGTACATAGTTTTCTAGAATAACAAAAAAGTTACTTCTCGTAAAATGTATTTTTTTTTACAAAATAAAATTTGATAGAAAAAAAATATCATAAAAATATCTCTGTCATAATTATACATTTTCAGAATTAAACTAAAGAACAGCAGAACAGCAGAACATGACTTTGCAAAAACGGACTTCTACAGAATCAAACAATAACATAATTGAACAATTTCAGAGTATCAATGTCCCGATCGATTGTTTCATACGCCGTGTTGACAAAAAAAATAAATCCAAGTTTAAAGGGGGATCATTTATATGTAATCGTTTATTATTTTTCTTAAAAAATGTAAAACATACACTTTTTAAATAATGGTCAGTCGTGCAACACCCTCAAATATCCTACTTAAATATTTCCTTAGAATTTCAAATTTATAAATAGATATATTATTAAGTGGATGATACTTCGATAATTCTTCCCAGCCTAGGCAGTATTTTGATATTTACATTTTATCTATTTGCTTAGTTGTAAGCAGAAATTGCCTAATTACTAAGTACTCTCGATTATACTGCCAAATTTAAATCCTTTATAAAGGGCTGTAATAATTATATCATAATTATATTCAATTCATTTTTTAAACTAAAGTACAGCAGAATATGACTTTGTAAAAACGAACTTCTACAGAATTAAACAATTACAGAATCGAACAATTTCATACTATTAATGTCCCGATTGATTATTCCACACCCGTGTTGGCAAAAAAAAAGATCCAAGTTTAAAGGGGTAGAATATCTTCATAAGTAGATATATCGTTTATATGTAATCGATTAATAAAGTGAATACATCGATAAATCTGCCCAGCCCTAGTCAGTATTTTAATATTTGCATTTTATCTATTCGGCTAATTGTAAGCAGACTTGCCTAATTAGTAAGTACCCTCGATAATAATGCCAAATTTAAATTCTTTATAGAGGGCTGTAACAATCTTATATTATACGAATATAGTATAAAGAAAGTAAATAAAAAAACAGTAATAAAATAAGGTCTAAAAATGGCTACCTTAAAACAAACATCAATTTCCATAGCCTACTATTATGACTTATATAAAAAAATAGTTTCCTTAATTTTTTTTACTATCAAAAAACAAAAAATAAAAAACTCAAAGATAAACAAAGGTTAGTTGCGCCTTTCATTAATTTCGTACATCTTCGTTGACGGTGAAAGTTACTGAATGATAAATGGTGCGAAATTTTTCTTTTACTTTTTAACGGTGACTGATAATGTTTAGCTCTCTTGGGTAAAAACCGGTGTTTCAAAGATCGCTAGCTATTTACACCATAAATAAAAGATCTTCCTAGGGTCGAAAAGAAGTCTTAAAAATATTTTAAGATAAACTACAAAATATATTATTTTATTAATTTGATAAAATTAAAATTACTAAAATTAATTATTCAAATGTTAAAGCTTTTTACACTTGCCTGAAAGTAAATGACCTTAGGTAACTGATTTTTCTCCTACAAATATATTTAGGACTTTTTCTCTAAAAAATTAGCCAGTATAGTATAAATATTTTTCAGCAATTGCCAACAGAAAAACTATACGCGAGAGTGGTCCGACAAATTCTCGATCTCACAATGGAGACAAAAATTTACAATTTTAAAATTATTTTCATTAATTTCTTTTTAATAAAATTAACGTACTGAGTCCAACGGTGCTCCAAAGTTATTTACTCTCTGAAATATTTTTTCCTTAGGATGCCAAAGATGCTTCTACAGCAGCATTTGCTTCTTGATATTTAAAAAAACGCTGATCGGCGAGGATGGTTATCAGTTAAAAAAAGAGATAGTAATAGAAAGACACCAAATCGAAGAAATAAGAAGGGGCTTGTTTTAACAATTCATAATTAAAATCTCTCAATTTTTCCATTGCCAAAAAAACATTTTTGTGTGCACGTGCATTATCCTGATGAAAAATCACTTTTTCACTTAAATTAAGATATTAGAATAGTATTCACCCATTATAGTTTTGCCCTTTTCAAAGCAATTAATGCGCAAAATGTACTTTGCATTCCAAAAAGCAGAAGACGGTAAAGGAACGGTCTTTGTTTATTGGGTGATGGACATCAAGCCTCTGTCCACTGTTAGGATTGCTTGTAGATTTAGGAGTATCACCAAACCTGGAAAAACCGGACATGGGGCAAAATCTTTGAGACCAATAAGTCTGATATCGTTCGTGCTAAAGACCCTAGAGAAGTAGCTAGATAGGCACATTAGGAAGAAAGCACATACGAACAGACCTCTATACAAGGATATACATGCATACACAGCAGGATAGTTAACAGAAACAGCATTACCTGAGCTTGTAGAAAAGGCCGAATATGCTCTTAAATACAAGGAAGTACTAAAGTCTGCCTTTCTGGATATATAAAGAGCGATTGACAACACGTTTCTTACATCTATCTCAAACGCGTCGAGGCGCAGAAGGATCGACGCAACAAGCTGCAGGTGGATAGACTGCATGCTTAAGAGCAGATCAGCATATACTTCAATTCTTGAAGAAACTCTTGTAGCTCGGGTTGAGCGAAGATGTCCGCAGGGGGAAGTTCTGTCCCCACTGCTATGGAACCTTGTCATGGATGACCCACTAAATGTCCTTCAACTTAAAGGGCACTAAACATTGGGATACGCAGACGATCTTGTCATTATGGCCCAAGGAAAATTTAAGAACACTGTAAGGGGTAAAATATAACAGGCCCTAAAAGTATTTACTAAATGGACAAGAAAGGAGGAACTAAACATAAGCCGTTCTAAATTAGCTATAGTCGAGTTTACCAAAAGAAGAAATCTAAAGGGCTTAGGACTCCTGACCATAAGAGGTTAAACAATTAAGATTGTGGGAGAGGTAAAATATTTGGGTGTTATCCTACTTACCTGAAACCAACATCTTCAGAAAATAAGAAAGAAGGCGGAGGTGACTCTTATGTTAATCAGACGCGCTCATGAGAAAACATGGGGCCTTAAACCAAACATAATTTATTGGTTATACACCATGGTGGTAAGGCCTATAATAGCATACGCATCACTGGTATGTTGGACAAAGAACTGCTGTTACAGAACTGGCCAAGGAGGCTTGCTTGCTTAGTTACAACAGGAGCAATTAAAACAACCCCAACAGCAGCTATGACCTTTGACTCTCTCTTAGACCTTTCAACACTTAACCTCATT
Source organism: Listronotus oregonensis (assembly GCA_019359885.1). Classification (NCBI taxonomy): domain Eukaryota; kingdom Metazoa; phylum Arthropoda; class Insecta; order Coleoptera; family Curculionidae; genus Listronotus; species Listronotus oregonensis. The sequence goes on from JAHBCN010001423.1 coordinate 68,568, forward strand.
GTGATGGGAGAGGCAAGAATGGGCTACATCCGATGCAACAAAAACCAACTGGTGTCTACGCTAGATTGGGACATAACAACATAAAAAGTCAGGTTGGCGACAACATCCTGGACGAGAGAACAAACCAGATGAGCAGTAAACGAAGAGGACACCTATACAAGATAAGCTCATATAATGGGGACCCAAGTTGCAGAATTTGCGATGGAGGGGAAGAAACAGCCTACCATATGTGTGCGAATGTGAAGCGTTAAATCACAAAAGACCGAAAATGAGCCCACAGGAATATATCAACCAACCAGTCTCGGGGTTATATAGACTTGTAAAAGAAACAAGACTAAGGGGGGATTGGTATAAAAGATAATGTGAGATTAGGCGCAAAAAGCCCAAGAGTCTGCGCTGCCTCCGGTAGTAAATCAAAACGGCTCCCAGGGAAGAAGAAGAAAAGAAGACTCAGGAGTATTATGGTAAATCCTGGTTTAATCCATGGTTATAAATCATTAAATAAAATCAGTGTTTCCCTTGTTAAAACGTGCTAAACATTCTCAGAATGTTTTAAACAAATTCGTTTTTGATTAGCCCTTTACAATCAGGACACTCATATTTAATTCTACGTGGTACATCCAAACCGTTTTTTTGAAATGGCCATTTCACGTACCTTAACCTGCAGGTCGTCTAATACCATATTATGTATTTTTTAAATAATTTCTGGAGATGAAGCATTTTTGGCAACCCTTAACCGCGGATTATTTTCGATGATGGTACGACTAGGTTAAAACTAAGCAGTACATCTACTACTGAAAAACAAAGAAAAATAGTTTCCGTAAACATCTGGAAAATTCGCCTAAATTTTCAAATAATAATGGAATAAAAAAGGACAGTTTAAAGTGGAGCTTAAGGCCTAGAGACACCTTTATTAAAAAAATTGAACCCTTTAAAAAGTCAAACACGCCAAAAATAAATAACAGATAATTTAAAAATGGATCCTATACATAACGCAGTAAAATATTCACTTGAAGTAAACTTGCCCGTGTAATATACTTGTTTAGCAAACTCGTGGAAAGTCCATACTTCAAAAACTTCTGAACTGGTAACATATTTATGTTTCTTTATCGAGTTTATCGTCTCTTACGTAACTCCCGTGCAAAAATAAATCATGTGGCGACACTCCTCGAGTCAAAGATATTTTAAAGTGAATTTAGGGAAAACGGTAAGAATTTTTACATTGAACGGTGGAAAATTGACATTTTTTTAGTTTAAATTTATAGTCTGGAAAATAGAATTTTTATAAGAAATTTTATAACGTAGCGGAATGTAAGCCACTTTTTTAAAGTTTTTTATATTATTTTCCATTTTACGATTAAAAGAAGAAAATCTAGTAGAAATCCTTAAAATATAGAAAACTGTCAAAAATTTTAAATATTCTATTTTGATTTGATTATTTTGAAATTTAGATTCCCTAGTTTCTCTATATAAATTTACGTCCAAATTTGAGTATATACTGCATTTTACTATCTTTTAACAAGTTGTCACAAAGATCCACAGCAGAACCTATTTTGTTTGTTTCCTATAACTGGAACAAGTCCCTTAAGTTCCTTAACGCATCCCATACCGTTGCTCTTCTCATATCTTATATTTTTACCCCAACTTTGTTTTTGGCTTTTGAGTTTCCTTAAGTATATCAGTTATTGTAGATTTAGTTTTCACCAAGTCAATTGTAGTATTCCAGGGTTCATTACTGGCACCAACTCTATTTCTTCTTCACATCAACGATCTTTTGTCTTTCACGATCAATCTCATCCATAGTTTTGCTGACGATAGTACCCTTCACTCTAATACTTAGTTTTTCAAGCCGGTCTTTAAACATGATTTGTAATACAAGCTCACAGTAATGCTGGTATTTCTTTTACATGATCTTTACTTTATGTTAGATTGTGGCATATAATTAGGCTCACTGTCGCGAAAAACGGTTGCTAGTACTCATCCTTTACTAGCGAGGCCAAGATATGCAGAACAAAGAATCATTTTACCTTGTAAGTGTTACTTTTGGAAATAACCTTAATAGCATAAACACATATGCATAACTAAAGCAGCTCGAATTTTTCTTTCAAACCAGAACGTATTTCTCCCCTCTAATTTGTATACTTTGTCTACTACATCCGAATTGCATACTGTTTCTATGTCTGAGGGATAGCGTCTCCCACAACTTTTAGCATTCTTGATTCTGTCGCCTTTTAATAAATATTTTCACGACTTCTGTTTTAAGGAAATAGCCAAATAATTCCTCCTCTTGCTGATCCTAATATAGAACTCAATGTGTCATGCTTATGCATCCTTTTGGCGAAGTCCCAATTGTTCGTTCCTCCAGTCCTAAAGTCCAAATCTTTGGGGCTATCTCACAAATATATATATATATATATATATATATATATATATATATATATATATATTATATATATATATATATATATAATATTTTATATATATTTATATATATATATATATATATATTTTATATATATTATATATAATTATATATTAGTTATAATATTCAATGTTTTATATAAATATAAATAATTATTTGCTGAAAATATAAATAATATTATATATATATAATATATATATATATATATATATATATATATATATATATATATATATATATATATATATATATATATATATATATATATATATATATATATATATATATATATATATATATATATATATATATATATATATACTGGCGCAAAAATTAGGGGATATTGCCATATACCATAATTCAAATTAGTACCGACAATTCTGATGTTTTGGTTGGAATCTAGTGTTAATCTTGTTGCCGTAAAAAAAAATTCAGGATTTTTTGTTATCACAATATCAAGTAAACAATATTTTTTGTCAGGTCGAATTCGAAAGATTCTCTCGTTTTAGTTTCAGAAGTCGTTTTATACGATTAAATACAACAGTAATTGGGTGTTGATTTTTTTGCAATGCCTTTTAGTCATTTAACATCCGCGGAAGCAAACAGAGCGGTTGGAATGCTTCAAGCGGGTTGCGACAAGTGGATGTTGCTCGTGAGCTGGAAACATCACAAAGTGTTATAAGTAGGCTGTGGAATCGTTACAGGGAAACTGGAACAACCTCCAGAAGGCACGAACAGGGTCGTAGGAGGTGTACTACGCAGCAACAAGACCGGTACATAACCCTTAGTATTAGACGGAACCACATTCTCCCTGCAACACATTTACGCCGTCAGCTTCAAAACCAATTAGGAGTCCCTATCTCTGTAAGAACAGTAAGAAATCGATTATATGAGATCGGATTATCTGCTCGTAGAGCATTTCGAGGTGTGCCACTTACACAAAGACATAGAGCATAGCGTTTAGAGTGGGCACGTGAACGACGAAATTGGAGGGTAGAATGGAATTCCGTTCTTTTCACCGACGAATCTCGTTTTGGTTTACATAGTGACTCAAGGCGTATAAGAGTGTGGAGAAGTCGTGAACACCTAGACATCGTAGCTATGTACAAGAAGTGTATCCTTTCAGAGGTGGCACAGTTATGGTCTGGGGAGGAATCGCTCTAGGACGCCGTACGCATCTGTATGTTTGCGAAAACAATATGACAGGGACGCTTTATGCTCGTGACATCATTAGAGGTATCGTCGAACCAATTGGTGAAGCAATCGGGAACATTTCATTTTTTTGGAAGGATAATGCGCTCCGATCGCACTTTGGAATCCGAACTCACTGCAGAATTTAGCATCACCCATCTCAGGCTACCCGCACTTTCACCAGATCTGACCCAATTGAACATGCATGGGATATGCTTCAAAGAGCTTTGGATAACCACCAACCCCCGCATAACAGACGGGACCTAATAGGAATACTTCCTCAATTATGGGACAACCCACTCCAAGACCAGCTGGACAATTTTATTCTCAGCATGCCAAGACGCCTTCATGAAGTTTTCGAGGTCCACGGAGGTCATACACATTACTAACATTCTTTAAATGATTCAGCATGATATGGAAATTTGCATTTTGAGGATAATATTTGATTTACTTAATAAACTCTTTTCCCCCCTATGAAATTATGTGTTTTCATTTATGCAAAACGGTAATCTCTATAACCGTAATAGTTTTAAAAAGTCGGGTGGTTGTTAATATAAAATTCCATGATATCCTCTAATTTTTGCCGCCAGTGTATATATATATATATATATATATATTATATATATATATATATATATATATATATATATATATATATATATATATATATATATATATATATATATATAAATATATATATATATATATATCACAAATCTAGAAATAGTAGAAGAATACATATACCTGGGTCACCTGATACATAAATCAGGATACCTACTACCAGAAGTCAACCGAAAAATTAGCATGAAGTGCATACGGAAAAAATTCAGTTATATTTAAATCCAGAATGCCTCTCTGACTAAAAAAGAAAGCATTGACCAGTGTATACTAGAGAGACCTGGACACCTAAAACAGATATTACAAGAAAACTTCAGGTAGCACAACGATCAATGGAACGCAACATGTTGGGAATAACGAAGAGGGACCGCAAAAGAATAAAGTGGATACGACAAAGAACCCAGGTGATAGATGTGATCCACAGAATCAAAACTTTAAGATGGCAGTGGGTAGGACATCTGGCAAGAAAAATGTATAATAATTAATAATAACAACATGGTACCCACGGGACGTTAAGAGATCTAGAAGAAGACCACACCTGAGATGGGACCATGACATTAGAAAACTCGCAGGAACAAATTGGGCCCGTATAGCCAACAATAGAGAACAATGGGCCCAGCTAAGAGACAGGTATATGGATATTATGATAATCGCGGCTACAAGAGAAAAATACTCTTGGTTCGGTCAAGAGGAAAAGATTTTTGGCGAAAGCTGTGTCTTAGTCGATTTTTGGGCCTTAAAAAAATTACGTCAACAAGGTTATACAGTTTGTTGTTTTGCAGGATCCTTGTAAGTAATGGATGGAATATAAGTTACTTTTTTAAAGATAGTAAACCCAGTAATGCCCATAAAGTAAAAGGTAAACTGAATAAGAAAATTTTATATCAAATTTCAAAAATAATATTTGAGGACAAAATAATATAGGGTTTGTTCTATTCTAAAATGATTAATTTTATAACTAAATATTAATAAACAGTATCATTTTCAAAAGTTGCCCAGACAATGCTTAAAACTTGTTGACGGAAAAACAACATCGTAAGCGTATGAGAAACGCTATTCATTAACCGCATATCCGATCTAGATGTATTCTTTGTGTAGGGCTAATCACTTTCCCCTAATTCGAGAAACGGAGTTGAATTTTAAACGATATTCTCCGCTTTACTCGCTTGTCAATATTATGATTGGTGAGTGCCTGCCACTTTCTATTACGAATATATTACGATTGCGAGTAGATGTAGTGTGTTTGGTTGTAACCAGGACCGGATTAGGTATAATTATAGACCTTAACATGCATCATCGTTCTCTTCTTTAGCTTGGAAGAAAATGTTTACCATTGTTTACCATATTTGATTGCCTTGGAATGCTAGATCAAATTTTTAACCGTATTGCTTTTTTTAGCTGTTTCTAAAGAAATGGAAAACATTTATTAGGTCTAAAATTTTAAAGTATTCAAAACTACACAAAATTATACCTAGAAACAGTACGGATTTTTATGCAATAATAAGCCGCAAATATTTGTCCATTTTTGGTACATTACTGAGTACCTTGGCGAATCCCAGATCATTGTTCTTGACATATTTAAAGCTTTTGACCAAGTCTGGCATGATGCGCTCCCTACGGTTTTTCTCCTAATACGTGTATTGGGCTTTCCAATAGAAATATATCTGTTATAATCTATCATCATCATCACTCTAGCAGCTTTTATCAAATTTATTGAAGTATCCTACTTTAGTACTGGCACGAACTCTGTTTCTTCTTTAGGTTGATGATAGGTCCACGATTATTTCCATTTTTAGTTTGGCTAATACTTATTCTAATATTCAGTTTATCAAGCCAGTCTCTAGGTTTGGTTTGAGAAAAGAGAGCAGGGTAATACATATATCTCTTGTACAGGAACTTTAATTGATATTAAACTGGGTCACTGATCTTGTCAAGTTCAAGGCCTCTATCGCGAGCACAACTATTTATGTTCCTGCATGGAATACTATTCCCATGTTTGAGAAATAGCGTCTACCACAATCTTAGCATTTTTAATCCCATTTAAAGAAAAACCATTTTCCTTATCAGGCTTAACTTTAACAAAAACGCTTTAACCTCTTGGCCACTGATAAGCTGTAAGAGATCTGCCGTTTTTTTTTACCTTGAAGATGAAACCAATATATTTACTTCCCTAACAGCTCTCAATAAAGTAACATAAAGTGCCATGCATTTAAAGTCTATCTAGAGAAGCCCTGTACTTTTCATTTTGTTCGTTTCTTCGCTGAATAAAAATGTGATTTTGCAAATTTGACCTTGAAATATCTTCTGACTATGACCCGATGGGGTCAAACTGACCTTGGATTCATATTTAGCGACCTCAAAAAGATAAGTATACACTCTTTAAATTTGGTTGCGATTAATTTTGCAGATTTGGCCTTGAAATGACCTTGACCTTGATGAGATGGGGTGAAACTGACCACAGATTCGTATTTAGCGACCTCAAAAACACAAGTATACATTCTTCAAATTTGGTTCCCATTAATTTTGCAGATTTGACCTTGAAATGCCCCTAACCTTGATCTGGTGGGGTCAAACCCCGGATTCGGATTCAGCGATCCCAAAAACATAAAGATACCATGGTCAAATCTCTCGGACCTTCAGTTTTTTTATTTTGTGGGATGGGTTATTAAAGTATATCCAATGCATAACAAAGATATAAATAACCAGTTCTAAAGCCAGAGTGGCTTCATGGCGTACAACTCCATGGTTATGATAAAACGATATTTCATAAAATAAAGGAACTAGAAAAATAGGATATAGGACATACCCAAGGAAGTTTAAAGGTGTATGGAAGCTCAATACTGTAGAACAAAATTGTCCAGGCGTGCAGGGCAGCGGGAATAGGGGGATTGGCCCCGCGGAGTTTGCGCAATGAATAGTAGGTCAGGGCCGGACTTCCATATTTCTTTGTTACTATCTATAAAGTTGACATCATCAAAGGTCAAATTCAAACATCCACTTTTTTTTCATTTTTTGCACAAATTGTTGGTTATTAAACGATACTATTATAGAATATTTAAAATTATTGTGTAATATTAGATTTTATATCATCTGATATAATATGGAAAGAATAGATGCCGCCACTTTACAGCCTTCTATTTAAATGGTCGATATTTTTGGAAGTTTTGTATTTTTACCAAAAATCTTTGTAAATAAATAAAAACACGATTTTTTAAAATAATGTTCAAACATTGTATGATAGTTTCATGTACTTATCACCAATTTTGTGATAAAAGAAGGGCAAGATAGTGTAAATGAGTTTAATCTAATCCTAAGATTTTGGTTGTACATTAAAAAGTAAAAATTTTTATAACTGCTTTTTAGGCATATACTTTTCACTAATAACAAACATTCATGAGACAGAATAACAGTGGTTAAAAATGTTTAGTAACCTTTGGTACCTAGGTATCCATTGTAACAGTATCTGTTAAGTATTATGTGTCTACAGTATGTCGAGCTTAAAAAGTTGATAATGTAAGATTAAGAAACCAAAAATCTAATTTCTTTTTAAACAAATACAGAAAAAGCAAAAAGGAACTTTAACATAAAATTGTACTTTCTTTCATTCAATTAGAGGGACCTGTATATATTAAAATTTGCCTGGTCTGCCCACTGCCCAGTAATTAATAATTTTGATCCTTTAAAAGAATGTACTAAATTATTAAATAAAATAAAAGTACCTAAATGTAAACCTTATTTCTTTTTAATAATCCACAGAAATACACAAACATTGTGGAAATTATCTAAAAGATAGTTAAGATTGACTTACTTTTCTCACTCCTATTTCCTATGAAATTTTCATTTTCTTTTATTCATAATTGATATATTATTATCTACTCGGTTACCTAACGTGACGTCTCATAAAAAGACCCTAATTTAAATATAAGAAATACTTACCTAAAGTAAAAAATGCCGGGTATGTTACCCTTGGATTTGCAAGACAAAACCATACAACCTCTAGTCATTTTGTTACGATATTAAAAGTAACAAACAATAAACACAAAATTATAGTCACAATTTAATCAAGACTAATCACTAAAATAAGAAGGTTTTTATCAATCCAAAAAACTTCTGCAACCACAAAATATAATCACACAAAGCAAAACAACATCAAAAACGGTACTCCGGCTCTCATAAAAGTATAATGTGTTGCCTAACTACACACTGATTTATCAGTGTGTAAGTAGGCGACACATTAAATTATTTCGTGGAATTTTGTTATTGCGCAGAATCGGCGGGGCCAACTCTGACAGTTATTTTCATACTGGGCTGGACATTTTTTGATCGAATGGGCCATAGGTTTGGGCTTCCACACCTTTAAACTTCCTTGGACATACCTAGGTGAAAAATGCTCTAGTTCCGTTGAGAGAATATTATGGTACACCATTTTTCGAAACAGAAATAAAACCTTCACGGGGGAATATTATTTTATTCACAACCCATTGCAACTTTTTCTCTTTTGACATTTTTGTCTGTAATTAAAGGCTTGGCAAGTTTCGGTCAAACGCACGCAGTGTTTATATAACACGAAATTTTTCAGCTTGTTTTCCCCCCTAAGAAAACGTCTTTATCGTTTTACATAAAGGTATAAAATTTGGTATGTCCATTTCTATAAGTAATCTTATTGCTTCTAAAAAATGAGAAAGTTATGTCAAGTGGTTTGTGAGGTATTCAACATTAAAAATCGCTCATTTCCCGAGAAAGCAGCAACTTGAAATTTGGTATTTTAGTAGGTTTAAGAACGCAATTATTGGATACATGCTAAAAACTTTACATCTTTACTCGTTACGCCCTGAAACAGGGAGTATTCTAGAAGTTGCAATCTGATTTAAGCTGAATTTCTTAGGTCACAATTGTCCTACAATTTCAAATGTAGGCAGGATTTTGTTCCATTCATTAAACTTACAAAAAATAGAAAAAATATTCCACCAAAAACATTTATGTAAAATAAGGACCAAGTTCCTTCTTGGTCTCTTAAAGTACTTAGACCAAGTTTAGTCCATAATTTTATTTTAAATAAATTACATACCCAACACACCCTTCTTCTCTCTTAAATAAATAACTGAGTATACTATTATGTAGGGTTGCCATATTTTTTTTCAGAAAATAACGGACGGGCAGCCCAGGTCAACATTTGGCCAAAAAAAAAACCGCTTTTGACGTCATCTATTTTATTTTGGATGGTGGCGTCGCGACGTTTTCTTATGCTGACTAAAGGAGCGCGCCGCGCCCTTTGCTTTTAATTCGCACGGTCAAATCGGTGGTCAGCTGAGGTGATCTAAAGCAGTGAGAGCGCATCTTTATACTCATAGATGACGCCACATAGAATATAATATTAAGATATTAGGTTTGTTCCAACAGCGCCAGAAACCGTTCAAAAACCGTCACCGAACGATCACGCTCATGCGCCGTGATTAAAATGCGTCCCAATTTAATCACTGCGCATGAGCGTGATCGTTCGGTGACGGTTTTTTGATGTGTTGGAACAAACCTATTATCACAGCTTATACATATAAACTGTATAAGCTGTGATATTATCATACAGAAAGTCAGAAGTTAATTTATTATTATTATTATTTATTTTCTGTATGGATAGTAGTCAATATAATATGGATAATAAAAAATAACGGACAAGGGACTGAAACGGACCGGACAAACGGACGGTTTCAAAATAACGGACTGTCCGTTACAAAAACGGACGTATGGCAACCCTATATTATGTGTGTTAAACTTTTAATTTACCCAATTCAATGCTATGGATATTCCAAATCTATGCCGTTCCTGCCTAAATTTCAATATGATGAAGGTGTATTTGCACACTCCTCACGAGAGTTACGCATCAGTTTCAAAACGAAATCGAATCAGCAGATAGCACACGAGCTTAATTGTAATGCGCACCTCTATTAAAGCTTTCAATTTCGCGAAATAATGTTTATCTTTTACATTCGCCGACGAATGTTTACAACATGTGTATATTTCTTGATTATTTGATTGTTATAAATCCATTATAAATTATAATGGTTTCTTAGTCAAGAGGCTATGAACGAGTTTGGCTTGTTTTTCAAGAGTTTACTTTACGAAAATGTGATCAATCGTATTTGGAACGGAATGGGTGCAGAAAATACACTGGTAAAATAATTGTGGGAATTTTGTTTGCGAATATCATACCTAGTGACGTGTGTTAACTAAAACTTTTTAGGTTAGATTAAAAAATATATATTTTTTAAATTTTAAAGCAGCTTTTACAAACCGCTTGAACTCAAGCGCGTTTAATTTCTTAAAAATTAAACGCGCTTGAGTTCAAGCGGTTTGTAAAAGCTGCTTTAAAATTTAAAAAATATATATTTTTTAATCTAACCTAAAAAGTTTTAGTTAAGCATAAAAGAAATAGACTTAAAATTACTATAGCAAGTTTAAAACGCTATATAAAAGATTTGTTCAGGCTCTAAAAATATTGATTAAAATATGCGTAGAAATGTCCAGAAACAGGTGAGATACAAAAAGTATAATAACTAAGAAATTTAAATCACAGTTTTATTTACTAATGAATGTTAATGAAAAGTGGGTTCAAATCGCAAAAAAACCAGTGGTAAAAAAATGTTTTTTAAAAACTACGAGATCAACCGCATATGTAGGCAGGGCCGACCTTAACCATCCAGACGCCCCGGACCAGTCGCTATTTGGAGCCCTTTATTATATACTAACACGTACAATGGAAAAAAAATTAAATTGAGGTAACATATTTTATTATTTATTGAATTTAATATAACTCTAAGCAATAAGCCTGTATTGTATGTCAGCAAGGAAGTTTAAAGGTATATGAAAGCTTAATGCTATGGCCTATTCGATCAAAAAATGTCCAGCCCACTATGAAAATAACTGTTGTAAGTGGCCCCCGCGATTCTGCGCAGTAACAAAATTCCACGAAATTGTATTATGTGTTGCTACTTATTAGGGTTCATGATTTCTCGAGCTTGTCAATTTCTCGGGTCTCGAGAATTCTCGAGGCTACTTTCTCGGGTCTTCTCGAGTTGTCGAGAAATTTACAAATTGCTTGTACTACACTTAGCCCGAGAGCTGGCAGCAATTTTTGGGTAGGTATTTGAGGCAAGCTGAAAACTTGTCATATACTTCTCCTATTAACCCAACGCGGAACTGCAGACCTGGCTGGTGAGTAGCGGGGCTAAATCAACCCCTAAATTTTTAAAAATATTTTTTTTTACCAAAAATGTATTTAAGGCAATATGCAATTTTTATATGTTGTAGTTAAATGTTTAAAGAATTAAAAAAAAATCAGCCAGACGATTTTGTCGGGGTTTTAACCTTGCCAGGTGCGTGCAAAAATGTTTTGCAAAAAAAAATGTATTTGAGGCAACTTGAAATTTTAATAGGGTATTATTTATAACTAAAAAATAGATTCTCAAAAAGTCACATTATTTTGGTGGGACTTTCCATATGCCAGGTGATCTAAAAAATTATGTATATGTGCGACTGAGTAGCGCTATAGACAAGCTGCTGTAGTGTAAGAGAAAACGTTTATAGGAAGCTGTTTGCGTTCTTACTTGCCGCGTTACTATTGTCTATAGCCATGAGGTTTCTAGTCGGAATTTCGGAGTAAAAAAATAAAAAAAATTGTGAATTTCTGCTAAAAATGGTTTAAGTAAAAATCAACAATCAGACTACAACATATAAAAATTGCTTATTGCCTCAAATACATTTTTGGAAAAAAAATATTTTTAAAAATTAAGGGGCTGATTTAGCCTCGCTACTCACCAGCCAGGTCTGCAGTTTCGTGTTGGGGTTTAATAGGAGAAGTATATGACAAGTTTTCAGCTTGCCTCAAATACCTACCCAAAAATTGGTGCCAGCTCTCAGGATAACTTTGCAAACCGTCTGAACTCAGCTAGTGAGAAACACGAATGTATCATGTATAAAACGACGCCGCCAGAGCGCTTGCCGCGCGCGAGCTTCGAGATCAAAGGGTACCACTGCTCTTTGGACCGAGCCGCCCCGCTGCCGCGCGTTTAGAACAAACGTCAAACGCAAATAGTTTTATTTTATAATTTCATAGACTCAAATATGATTTCTCGAGATCTCGAGTTTTCTCGAGCTTGATTTCCCGGGAACAAAGCCCAACGATTTCCCGGGAATTCTCGAGCCGAGAATTCCCGGGAATGAACCCTACTACTTATACAATGATAAATTAGTGTGTAGGTAAGCACCACATTATAATTTTCTGTGCGACGGCGTGGTGCTTATGAAACCATATCCACTGTGTGCCGTCGTCGTTTCATCAACCCTACCAAGTGAATTACATGTTTCGTTGTCGTTTGGGCCGTATTAATTTCGATTGTTTTGTTTTGTGTTATTTTATTTTGTGGTTGCAAAAGCTTTTTGGCTTGATAAAAACCCTAATATTTTGGTGATTGGTGTTTAATAAATTGTGACCATAATTTGGTGTTTATAGTTTGTTACTTATAATATCGTAACAAAATGACCAGAGTTTGCGTTCTTACATACCCGGCATTTTTTACTTAAGGTACATATTTCTATATTCTATATTAAAATTGGGTGCTTCTTACGAGATGCAACGTTAGGTAACCGAATAAATAATAATATACCAATTATAAATTATAGAGATATATTAGAATTATAGATATATAATATACCAATTATAAATAAAAAATTAATAGGCAAGAGCAGTGAGAAAAGTAAGGTAATCTTAACTATCTTAACTATTTCTGTGGATCATTAAAAAGAAATTAGGTTTACACTTAGATACTCATAAATCTTACTAATTAAATGAAAGAAAGTACAATTTTATGTTAAATTTTCTTTTTGCTTCTTTAGTATTTGTTTATAAAGAAATTAAATTTTTAGTTTCTTAAACGTACATTATCAACTTTTTAAGGTCGATATACTGTGGGCACATAATATTTAACGAATACTGTTACAATGGATACCTACCAAAGGTTACTAAACATTTTTAACCACTGTTATCCTGTCTTATGAATCTTTGTTATTAGTGAAAATTATATGCCTTAAAAGCAGTTATAATAATTTTCACTTTTTTATGGACAACAGAATCTTAGGATCTTTTACTGAATTCTGTGTAGATATAGATTACCTGCATGAGGTGACACTATTTTATTGTACTTTTATACAAATTATAAATTTATAAAATATTGTATCACCCCAAAACACACAACCAGTTCAAATTAGGGTAAATTTTTAGTTTTCTTGACCCCTGCCGATTTCGATGATTTTTTGCATACGGAAGAGTAAGTTTTATTTTCGACAACGTTTTATTTTTCAGATATCGATCCTTAAATATGATAATAAGATTAAACTCATTTACACCATCTGGCCCCTATTTTATCACAAAATTAGTGATAAGTACATAAAACTATCATACAATGTTTCAAATTTATTTCAAAAAATCATGTTGTCATTTATTTTACCAAGATTTTTGTTAAAAATACAAAACTTCCAAAAATATCGACCATTTAAAGAGAAGGCTGTGAAGTCTATTCTTTCCCTATTAATTTGGAAGATATAAAATCCAATATTACAAAATAATTTTAAATATTCTATAAGAGTATCGTTTATTAACCAATAATGTTGTGTAAAAAATAAATAAAAAAACAGTGAAAGTATAGTTAGTTTGAATATGACATTTAATGATGTCAACTTTATACGTGGTATTAAAGAATAAGGAAAGTCCGGACCTGACCTACTATTCATTGCGCAAATTCCGCGGGGCCTTTTCCCCTATTTCCGCTGCCCTGCACGCCTGGACAATTATGTTCTACATCATTAGCCTTCCATAAACCTTCAAACTTCCTTGTATGTCAGTCGGTTAAACACGAAACATTTATTGAAAAACTAATATAAATATGACTATTTATACTGGTTTTTTAATAAATGTTTCGTGTTCAACTGACTGACAGACAATACAGGCTTATTGCTTAAAGTAATATTATAGTCAATAAATAGTAAAATATGTTAAAAACATACTTTTTTAGTTTCTTTGTCAGCAAATTTCCTAATAGGGCTAGCAATATCTATATTTTCTGCCACTTGATTTTCAATGGATAGTGAGACCAAACTGGTCAATCTTGTTTGAGAGATTATAGATCACAAGTACGTTTTTAGCAATTTCAGGTGATTGAAGATTATGCTTTCTGGTAAAGTTTAAAGTGCCAATAAGCGTTGCATATATTGCAGGCCTAAAATTTTGTCGCACAACAAATCGCCGTCAATATCTAATTTAAAGCTGACAGTTAACTTTTGTTGCAAATTAGAATAATTTTGTATTAGTTGCTCTTTATTTTAATATTTCTAATGTTAAACAAGATAATCCATGTAGCAGAAAGATCTTGCATTTGTTATTTTATAGATATCATCACGGTGCCCAAAAGAGCATTAAAAAAGTCTTCTTTATTTTTTTTTTGTTAAATATAAAGTAAGGCAAATTTTTCTAAAATAAATGTTTTTAAGTTACTGTTTAAGTATTACCAGCATTCAAGTATTGTGGTTAATTTTAGGCCCATGATTGTTCATGTGCTTTGTTGTTTTTTTAAATATGAGTTGGCGCGCGTGGCGCTCTTGGGCTCCATCCAGCTCCTGGACGACCGCCTCCCCTAGAGTCGGCGCCTGCTATGTAGGTTATAATCTTGCTTCTTCTCAGATCAGTGAAGTTAGTTAACCTTGAATTGAATGATCGCCAAACTGCCCTCTAATACCATATGCCGTGGGTGTAATGCGTATTCCAGGTGAATTCCCGCCTGGATGACAGCACCCAAACTGATCGGAGAACGGGCATTGTTCTGAGGTAGTAGTTCTTTGTATAAACTTTGTGGTGGTACTATGATGCTGTCAAAAACATTGCCGCGAAGTATATTAAACGTAAGTTTTGTTACATGGACATAGTTGGTTGTTGTAATAAAAAAATGTTATTCCCGTTGGTTTTCTATTTCTTCTTTCCTCCTACCTTCACAAAGTTTTATAGTAATGGGCTGGATTTCTAAAAAATATTGTTATTGAAAATTTAAATTAGTATTTTACCTTTTAAGTTTAAGTTTTTGTAGCAACCGTTATTCAGAAAAGGCGATCTACGAGTTTTTTGGTGGTGATGGAAAGGGCTCATATTACCAAAACAACTAACAGTTATATTAGGTAACTTACGGTAATATTACCTTAGACTTGGACCAGGGGATTATTCGTTTGGTAATATTACCGGTAATATCTCCAGAAACTTACAGCGATTCTAATATTTTTCAGATTTATCTGTTTAAACAAGTTACAAAAAAGGTACTCGTTTCGCTGGGATCGTGGATAGATACTGCGTAGCGCCCAATTAGTTGCTTCAGAAGGTATTTTAATTTTGGGGCTACGAGTAAGTACTGCAGCTACTGAAACTTCATTTAGCGTAGGAACAAATTTACTACAGAGAAAGCTGAAAAAATATTTTTGTTTTTATGAACTAGGTATTGTTGCGAAACTAAAAGCGGACAATTATTTTCATTTTAAACAACTTAAAACTTTTTTATGTATAGAATATAGTATGTTTGATGACTTTGTAAAAAATGTTTATGTCGTCATGCTGGTCAAAAGTTTCCATAAGCATGAAACCCGATAAAATAATTATTAGTTATTACCAAAATATTTTATATTGTAGTCAAACTTACAGCCACCCACACACAGTGGCGTAGCTAGGAGTGGGCGAAGCGGCCCCTCAACCACGGTCTCGCACTCAAAGTAGCCTCGCACGAAGCCCCTTTGAGTGCGAAGGTTACTTTCCTGCACCCAATCACTAAACATTACAAGTTTTTATTAGTATATTTAGAACATTTTATTATATTTATTACCTTTTTCTCTTTTGTATTTCAATCTTAATAAAGTTCAATTAAATCAATATGGTCGGCATTAACAAAGGAGTAAAATCAAGAATATTGACTATTAATTTCAGAGCATGTTTTCACTCTTGTGGCTGCCACAGCTGAAATCTTTCTTAGTAGATGCAGTCAACACATTATCCATCGCAGAGGTGTTTTTTGGCTTTACCCAAAAAATATATGTCCTATTTTTAAAGTCCAGTAAGAGATGGGAATTAATAAAGAATAAATTGAAGATAAGCTTAAAACTGTTGTCTGATACAAGATGAAAATACCAAATGGCTTCCGTAAAAGCGATTTTAATTCAATTCAATTTGATTTCAAATTGATAATATTGCCGATTGCATAAATAATCTGAAAAATCAATCTAAAGATTCAGATGCTCTCTGCGATTGCAAATCAATTGTTACTGAAATGCTGACTCTAGAATTTATTATTTCTATACAGGTGTGGTACAAAATATAAATCCGTGTGAATAATATAGGTAAAATTTGGCAAAAAGGCAATATAAATTTAAAGGTCACTACTGATAATTAGCGCAAATTTCGTGACTGGATACAAGAACTTTAGGAAACAGGCATCAAATATTGTACTGCACAATCTAGCGAGTTCATAGAAAAGAGCACTTATGAGATTCCCACAACTTTTAAGGAAAAAAGGGTTCGCAGGAAAAAACTAATGTTCAGTTATAAAGCTGCAGATGAGTCTACTGATTTTCCTAAAAATAGATTTAGAATTAATTTTTTCATTAAAATACTTAATGCAGTAATTCAAGACACTGACACGAGATTTACTGCACCTAATTAATACTTCAATAATTTTGTACAGCTTTCATAGAAAGAAGTTTTTCCAAGTTAAAAATTATTAAAAAGTACTTGAGAAATACTATAATGCAGAACCGATTGTCTGCTTTATAAATACTATTAATTGAAGTAGAGTTAGCTTTAAAAACCAATAACAAATCTTTAATGAATGACTTCAGCAAAGCAAAAAGCCAAAGGAAATTATTTTGTAAAATATAGATTAGATCATACAGATTACAAAATAAATACTCTTTTTAAGATGACTTTCAATATTATCCTCGCAATATTATTTTATTATTATGAATGTGTCCTGCATTTACTGTTGTATTCACAAAAATTTGGTAGGTTCATTACATTGGTTTTAGGAGTGGGTACTGAAAGAAAAGGGCCTTGCTCATGGAACTTTGCCCACGTCTAGTCTAGTCCACGCTACGCCACTGCCCACACAGTCGCTGGAATTAAGGCTGAAATCCCTCAAACATGCAATTACTTCCCTCTCTCACCCACCGCAACCTTTCCACCACCAACCAAATCCTGCCATGTGATTTTTCTCTGTGTACGGATTAGTTTATGTCCAAGTACAACAGTACTATAACCAGAACCAAGGCATACTTTTTAATACTATGCATCTACCTTGATTTTTTATTGTTACCATCACGATAACAATTAATATTGTGTGATTTTGTGTACACTAAAACTATTCTCAAAAGAAAGTACTCAGATTTAATCATGTTGATGAGCTAAAACAAGTTACTTTAGGTTAAGTAAGGAAGTTTGCTTCAACTTCGTCTTTTGTAAATATTTTCTTTATTTACAATAAAGTCAGTTTATTATTATTATTATTATTATTATTATTATTAATTCTTTGGCAACTAGAAACAGTATGGTATTATTTTACCAAAACTCCCGTTATTATTATAATAACAATTATTTCTTAGGGGATTTTGTGCCTGCTATACGATTATTCTAAGGTAAAAATACTTTAATTTTTCAAAAACACAAATTAACAATGAAAAATGATTAATATACCTTTTTATGTGAATATTACCAAGTTTATCGAGTATTAATGAAAATTATCAAATGATAAATTGCCGTTTAGCAATAGTGGTCTTCTCCATAGCCTCCAAGTCCTTTAATTCCCTTAAAAGTAAAAGCACATGCTTTTTAATACCCTTAAAATTATAATAACAGGAAAAATTAATTTCAAAATACAACAACGATGAAGTTACAAGGAGATTAAGAAATGCAATTAGGGAGACACAAACGACTAATTTCGTAGAGAATTCTATCGTGGCATTCATATAATTATGCACACTTTTAATGGGGGCCATTGTGAAAGAGAAATGTTCATTTGAATAAAGATGGTGCAATAATCTCAATTAAAAATGCTCCGCCGCCAAAAACAATAGCGAATGGCGGGCGCCGCGCTAGACTTCAACTGCCAGGGTGAAATTGATAATTAATGTTGTGTTTATAATAGCTGAATTGAGGAATTAAAAAGTGTACCTATTCAAGGCGTGGCGGTGGAACTAATTACAAGAAAGAATTACAGAAGAGGCAAGAAGGCGTGTATAACACGAAGAAAATAAAAAGGAGTGGTTACTGTGAAAGAGTTTTAGCGCAATGGAGCAAAATAATTTGTAACAAATAGGATTTTTTGGAAAATACAGGGTGTAAATAAATAAGTGCGAAAAAATTCAGTGGGTGATTATTGAGTTAATTTTAGGGAAAAAACTTTATTTGAACGTATGTCTTAAAAGTCCTAACTTTTAAAATACGGGGTGGTAAAGATTTAAGAAAAACATATGTTTTTTATGATATCTGTGAAACCCTATTTTTTTTCAAAAATATTGTATTTTACTCAACCTTTATTAATCTGTCAATTATCTGCTGACGGTTGTTAGTTAGTTGTCTGTCAGTTCTTGTCTCTTTTGAAGTAGATATTTTTTTGTGCAGTTTTGATCCATTTTATTAAAATGGCAAATTATTCGAATACAGAAACAACCGATATGCATTTTGTTTATGGTCTTGCTAACGGAAATTCATTGCAAGCATCTAAAATGTATGCTAAAATGTACTCTCGACGAATGACACAACATCATACATTGTTTGCACGCCTTCATCAAAGACTACGAAAAACTGGAACTTGTCAAAAAAGAAAGAATGATTGTGGTCGCCAACGCGATATTAGAACTCCAGTACTGATAGAAGCAGTACCTACGTAATTTAATTAATGAACACCTGTACTAGAAAAATTAGTCTGCAGCTACATGTCAATCATATGACGGTATGGGCTATTTTAAAGGATCAGTTATTATCCATATAACGTACGACGAGTCCAGGCTCTATTACAACGGGATTTTCCTAGGCGCCTTGAATTTTCTTATTGGATTTCGAAAGTCATTAAGCAAAACCCCCAGTTTTTAGCGCATACATTACGGACGAAGATAATTTTTCCAGAAAGGCAATTATTAACTACCACAATAACCACATATGGGCACCAACAATTATTTTCTTTAAATGTATGGGATAAAAACCTTGGAGACCACCCATTGGCCCACACTTTCTACCACAAAGATTGAATGGGGAAACAAACACTCATTTTTTTCAAGACATACCTCCAGCACTTCTTGAGGCGGTATCCCTAGATGTTAGAAGGGCAATGTGGTTTATGCACGATGGGACTCCTGCCCATTTCAGTTTATTAGCGCGTCGTTATTTAGACGAAACATCTTCAAATCGTTGGATAGGCCGACGCGGTCCTTACTTTTGGCCACCTCGGTCACCAGATATAAATTCGCTGGATATTACCAGATGGGGTCATTTAAAAACATTGGTGTACAGGACTCCGGTGCTAGATATTGATTACTTGAGAAATCGAATCATTAATTGATGTGCTGTAATTCAGAATTCGCCCGGAATTTTTTATCGGATTCGTAGACAAATGTGCCGACGTATTGACTTTTGTATACTGGCAGGGGGTGGTCATTTCCAACATTTTTTGTAGTTTTTTTATTTGTTCTTCTTTGGAATAAAACAAATATTAGAGTTACATTTGAACATAAAAATAAACATTTTTTTAATCGAATATGTAACGTCGGACGAAAGGAAAGTCAAGAGACAAATTTGCTCTGACATAAATGAGTTACAAAAAATTATTTTCCAGAGAAAAACAGTGGGTACCATATTTTTCTTTAAAAATATTTAGTTTGAAACACCAGCACGAACGCTACTGGTAGAAATAAAAAAATAGCAAACGTCAGAAAAGGCCTTTGATGCATAGAAAATGCATATCAAATTTTACTGAAAGTATACCTTGTGACAGGGGTTTCACGATATTAGATAAAACATGTTTTTCTTAAAAAAAAAAAAAAAAAAAAAAAAAAAAAAAAAAAAAAAAAAAAAAAAAAAAAAAAAAAAACCAAATTTTCTCTGTCAGAAATGAGAATTACAAAAAAAATATTTCCAGAGAAAACAGTGGCGTAACATATTTTTCTTTAAAAATATTTAGTTTAAACCCCGCACGAACGCCACTGGTACAAATAAAAAAAAGGTGAACGTCAGAAAAGGCCTTTTGATGCATAGAAAATGCAAACTAAATTTGACTAAAATATCTACAGGGGTTTTACAGATATTATAAAAAAAACATGTTTTTCTTAAATATTTGCCACCCTTTATCTCAAAATTTAAGACTTTTAGGACATTCGTTCATATAAGGTTTTTTTCTTAGAATTAACCCAAGAATTACCCCCTGAATTTGTTCGCACTTATTTATTTACACCCTGTATAATTTTTTAAAGTAATTAAAAAGTTTTTTCTTATGAAACTCACAATTTTTTGTTGTGCAAAATGAAAGCTTTAGTTTTCTTACTAAAACTTTTGCAGATTTACTGTGTATTCCTCAGCCTTGTTTACAATTATTAATTCAAGCTTGTCATGTTAACAAAACTGAAAATCAGTGATTTCCAACGTGGGCAATATCGCCCTTATCCCCGGCGCAGTGGGCCATTGTAGTGTTTAAGCTGTCAGTCAAGGATTTTATTTGACCATGGGAGATAAACATATTTTAAAGTTGTTAAACTTGATATATCCAGCAATTAAATATTAACACTAACAATAAACCTAAAACGGTTAAGGGTTTCCACAGACTAAGCAAAAATTGTTAAAGGCTATATGGAAATTTATAAAGATTTTCTGGAAATTTTCATTAAAAATTTAAAATTGTTTATTCGTAAACAAACATTTTCAAATCCTCATTAAAAATTTTTAGAAATAAAAATATTTTTATAAGTAAAAACTTTTAATTTACAGGCTGTTTTTAATTTTGCGAAATATTTCACAGATGGACTCCTGGGACGAAAATGTAAAAAAAGTTTCTTTAAAAATATGTTTTAAACTTTTTAACGTTTAATTCATAGGGCGATAAATTAAAAAAAATAAAACATTTTATATTATGAACTCAAAAGCATGACATTTGGGATAGATGTTAATGTTTTCCAAGGCTTTCTTACAGTCATATTTGTAATCATCTGCTACCCTGCGAAAGAGTTAAAATCTGCAACCCTATTCTCTATTTCATTGTATCTTTTTTTGGTGATATAAATTTTTAATTTAAAAAATGGTCTGTAAAAACTTTACCTAATAATAATATACTAAAGAATTAATTTTAATGTATTCATTCGGCATTAGCTCTCTAGATCCGAAGTATAATTTGACGCACAAAGGACGAATTCAGCTCATGTTAATTTCCATTGGACATTTACATTATAATCTTACAAGATTTTCCTGCTAGTTTTGCATTGTTTCGCCACCCATTCACATAAAGGAGGGAAAATACGGGAAAACAATGCGAATCTTTCGCAATCACCTTGAACCCTCCCTTGAGACCTTGATGGACTTCCGACGGAAGTCACGAAGTTACTTGTGTGTCCTTTCCGCAGCATCCTGATTTCGCTTAAGAAAGTGACTTTGATGCTATCTCGAAAATTATATACGTCCATGTTGCCTATGTTAAAGTTGTTGCAATTATTTTAGCCTAAATGGAACTAATGACACTGACGAACATTAAGATAAAGGATGGATAACCAATGATAAAAAAGTTATTAAAGTTAATTTTGGTTGGAAAGTAATACACAAACGAGTGATTATGTCACATTCAAAGTTAGAGTAAAGTACAATCTAACGTAAAGTGAGTAAACAACTCTTTAAACATCAACAATATCGCTCTGTCTTGTCTAAAAATAAATATACGGTGTGTCCCAAATTGGTGGGGAATGTATGGGGATCTTGGAAACCACGATAGATAGAAAATCGGTTAAATGGGGAAAGTTTTAGACAATTATGTTAGTAAGCTAATCCCGTTTACTACATGGTTTTATCTACTCAGGTTTTTGAGAAATTTTGAAAAAACCTGAAAAATGCATTTTCGAAAATCGGCCATATTTTTTTTATAAGTGAAAATTTTTCAAATCTGTAAAAACTTCTTCAAAGCAACTTTTTTTTGTAGAATATGATCAAGTAGTCAATTTTAATTTTCTACGTTTCGGGTTTTTAGAATCATCATCAACTTTACTTTTTCATATGGGCGCCATATTGGATTTTTACGCAGCCAAATAGTGCTTTTTATTCTGATTTCAACAATGTATAACAGGTTATAGTTTAGGAGTTTAAAACCTCATTTATTTCAAAAAACAAATATTTTCTCAGTTGGCCTTGATTACGGCGAATGTCATCTAGCGTCATTGGCAGCAGAAGAAATGTTAATATAGCTGCGCAAACGTATTTCGACAATTTTCCTAAAAGGCAGCATCCTAAACTAACATACTTTCGAAAACTGGTTACAAATTTGCTTGAATTCGGAAGTTTTAAAAAACCACGACCTAAGAAGTACGTTGAAGAAAATCGACAACGAGATGCTGCAGTTAACCAACATTTTAAAGAAAATCCAACATCTTCAGCCATGCAGGGATGTTGATAGAGAATTTCACATACCTAAGTCAACCATTCATAGGGAAGTTAGGACCATTTAAAAAAAATATCGGTAATATGTTGAGAAAAATGGACAACATTTTTAATTTTGTCGTTATTTTACATCTTCATGTTAGTGGGAATCTTAGTTTAGGCACTTTTCATTGTGTTTGTTTTCACTTGTTTCAATTAACTTGTTACGTGTAGTTTTGTTGTAACACGGTGTTAACGATATAGCTATGTTCGCAAAATCCATTTCTGTAAAATGTCTGTTTAAAGCTTATCTATTTTGCCAATTACTAGTATTTTATTGTTTACAAAAAAAATGACGTTCGCCGGAATCAAGGCCAACTAAGAAAATATTTGTTTTTTTAAATAAATAAGGTTATACACTCTTAAATTATAACATGTTATACATCTAGTTGAAATCAGAATAAAGAGCACTATTTGGCTGCACAAAAATCCAATATGGCGTCCATATGAACAAATAAAGTTGATGATGATTCTAAAAACCCGAAACGTAGAAAATAAAAATTGATATTATATTCTACAAAAAAAGTTGCTTTAAAGAAGTTTTTACAGATTTGAAAAATTTTCACTTATAAAAAAAATATGGCCGATTTTCGAAAATGCATGTTTCAGGTTTTTTCAAAATTTCTCAAAAACCTGAATAGATAAAACCATGTAGTAAACGGGATTAGCTTACTTACATAATTGTCTAAAACTTTCCCCATTTAACCGATGTTGTATCTATCGTGGTTTCCAAGATCCCCATACATTCCCCACCAATTTGGGACACACTGTATACTGGGTATTTCTCAGCGGTCGGTAACATTGCGAGTTTTTAGGATAAGAAAGTGAAATTTGATATGTTAGTATTTGACGTAAATATTCATTGTTTGACGTAGTGATTTCTTATGTATCACGTCTGGTTTGGCAGGCAAAACTTGTGTTTTTTCTTTAATTTTGAAAGAATAGCAGATTTTTAATATATTGTCGCCTTTTATGTAATTTTTTTACATTTTAGCTTTGAACATTTAATTTTTTAAATTTAAATTTAGAAAGTGCTATAAATACGTTAAAAAAGTTAATTTTAAGTAAATTTAAGTAGCTATGGAAAAATGAAATTGATCAATCATGGTAATTTATGGCTTCTCTTATTGAGGTCAAAGTGTGCAAAATCCTGTTTATGATCATATAGTACCATTTTGTTCCAAACAATTGGATACCACGTTATCACTATTTGGGTTAATAATACTTAACAAACTAATTATGTTTTGGAATAAAGTATTAGTGAGTATTATTTTAGGGTCGTTAACCCCGTCCGGAGTAGTTGCAAAGAATGGAGGACTATTGAATTAATTTAAATATAGCTACTTTATTTAAAATTTCCCGTTTTAACAAAGTCCTGGCACTCCACATTAAAATTGATAAAACAAAATATTTTTATGCAGCAGTGTCAAAACTTACGTATTAGGAGTCATTTCATTTAGAATGTTATATTCTAATGACATAAAAGAAAAATATACAGGAGATCCCATTAAAAAAAGTACTAGTCAAATCGAGACTGATACAAAACAAGTAAATTGGTCAAACGGTGCATATTTATGTCAGATACCGACGTATTAAATTAATTTTTTTCACCCTTAAAAAAAATTAAAATGTTACAGGGAAATCACTTGTGAGAAACGTCCGACATATTAGATTTTTTTAAAAACTAACTCTGCTTTTTTACGTTAAATATGTGTTTTTTTACATATTTCGAATATAAATGTTCACCAAGTAACAGCCAACTCTATTTAGTATCAAAATATGATTGTTTTATTACGGACATTTTTTCTTTGTATGTATAATTATTTGTTTCCTAAACCTTTAGGTATGCTGTTTTTTAAGTTAATTTTCCATTTTTGGCAACCGTGGTGTTTAGTTACTTTGTGCCCTGGCACGTACACCCGCGAATTGGGACGTAAAATCGCATTTTACGCCCGTACGTACAAAAATGATGTTTACCTGTTTTAATTTTTTAAAAGCCTTTACAAGTGACTTAATTTAATAATTTTGAGCATTTCGAGATATTGATATTTAAAATTTTATATTATTTTATATTATATTCCCTATAAAAAAAAAGAGAGGCGAAAAAAACCTGTTGCAAGTAAAACATTTTTAATTTCATGGTAACAAGTTTCAAAATATATTTTCTAAGAAAAAACCTATTAAAAATTATAAAAAAAATATATATATGCTGCCTTAAATAATTTTTACAGATAATTTAAGAAAAAATCAAAAATTAAAATACTACACAGGGTATTTAAAAAACCTTAACTTTTTTACTGACCGTTATTTTGTACCAACCTATAAAATTCCAAATTTTTAACCATTTCATAGTAATGATCCTTGGAGAAGGAGAAGCAGAATCTATAGAAGACATATACGTATTTAAGTGGATACCCGTATATCTTGTTGCCTACAAGTACTATTATGACTTCTGTACCGACACGTTGTCAATACATTAATAAACAATACAATTACCTAAAAATACCACAGTCTAAGATATTTCACATATTTCATCATTCTAACATAATATAATGGGAGGCCAAGTCAAAAGTAACAACTCTTTTAGCTAAATTAATAATTGGATATCACTTTTTTATTATCTAAAATTAAAACTGCTGACTGCTGATATAACAAAATTCTACTTAAACTGTAAAAAACTTAGCCGTTAGCCATTTTGATCCCCGTATGTCCCGATCCCGGGAAATACTTTCCCAATTATGACTTCTGCAACGACACCTTTTCGTTATCTCCAGCCGTTGGCGACGATTCTCTTCGGAAACGACCGCTGCAGGTCCAAACTTCAGGATAACGGGGAAACGGTTACGGTTATCGCTCATGTTATAGTTTTCCTTGAGGAAAGGTGCTTCATAAACTCTCCTTCAATTTATCCGTCCGAAAACACGCGTTATCATGGAAAAGAAACGCCAGAAGGAAAGATTTTACTGACCGTTCTGATATCCGCTGCGTATGTTTTTGGATGACTTTGCATTCCCGAGGGAAACTTCTGGTTTTATTAGTTCATTACAAGTTGATTTTTGGGTTTACGAATATGTTTTATTGGAAAATTTAAGAATAAAAGCGGATACGTAAAAGACTTTACTTGGGGGATTTTTTTGTTAAATTATGGTACCTATATAATAAAATCCAGAAAATACCGATATTACACTATACCGACACAAAATCAGTATATGCCATTGAGGTTTGTCTGCACAAGAATAGAGTATATTAGAGCAGATTTTCGGATAGTAAGTCACTAAAACACATGCACTCCGAGTCAACATAGGGTTGAATGACTAATTATAACCAAGTTGCATTTACACGGGTTTCAAAACAATAAATGTACAAGGTTATAAAGCAACAAATTTTAAAGGTCCTTGGTAAAACACTACTCAATTAAAAGAATGTTTCATAGCAAAATCATACTTAATTAATGATTGATACTTTGTCAAAAGCATTAAATAATAAAAAAATAAAACTAAAAAGAAATCAGGTACTGACATGCCTTATAGTATCACACTTTACCCCTGAAAGATCTGCACTGTCAAAAATTGGGTTAGAATTACCTTATTTTTATTGTAGTCCGGCCAAATTAGACCAAAAAATAGGAGTAAAGTTCAAAATTTACATCAAGCTGAAAATAAGTAAAATTGTTCAAAGCATAATTAAAAATAACATTTTAAAATTCCCCATTGTTCCGGTACGTGGACAAAAATTGACTCGAGGTCAAAGGCCAAAAAATGTTTTTTTTCGCGAAGTTTTTAAAAACGGTAAGTTTTATTGTTTAACTACTTTTAACAAAAATTGTAGATTATAAAATTATCTATAATAAAGGCATTATTAATTTTTTATCTAAAAGTCACCGTTCTTGAGATATAACGATTTCACGCCATGGCTCTGAGGTAGTGTACTTAGCGTTTTTTTTTAACGTGGTTTTCCCAGTAGGCCTACTCCACAGGTCTGTTGTGATTGTTTTAATTGGAAACTATTGCATAATAACATATATTCGCAAGGGTAGGAATTGATAAAAGCGATGAAAATTAAAAAACAGTGGAAAAATTAATTCGCCCGATTCATAATCTACAATTACTTTCTCTTGTTGATCTTCTTTTTTATCTTTTTCTTCTTCTTGATCTCCTTCTCTTCTTTATATTGAGTGTAAGTGAATTGCGTTAATAGCGATGTATCGCATATCTGCGTCAGTATCAAACGAATCCTCTGCTTAATAACATTAGAACAGGACCGGCCCTGACAATTCGTGCATGCCAAAGAATTAAATAGTCCAACTTTTTTGCAACCACATTTAGCATTGCATCCCTTTTACAATTGCAAAAAATTGTTTTAGCAGTTTTTCCGGCGCAGGTGGGAGTAAAGTCTAAATTGGTTCTAATGTATTATCGATCAACTTCCAACCCCAATCTTTTGGGTCTAGATGATAACGTGATAACCAAGCCACCATTGAACTTTGTAATATACCCAAAAAAGATGCTGATGAGCAGCAACTGAGGTTGGAGGAAGACAAGCTAATTGCACTTGTTTTTAACAAAACATGCATATCGATTCTTACCTAAGCAGGTTGTTTTTTTTAGGAAAAGGACTTGATATTATCATAAATATACTTATGTTTATTTTATATTTTAAATTAAGTTACAATCACCGATATAAAAATATTTTTACTAATACTCGTATTACAGCTACAGAGATGCATACAATGACGCTTACAACTTTTTGAATCGGTTTATCTCAGGAATGGTGGCTTTAAGGAAAAAAATTATTGAAACATTTTTTTTAGATAATTTTATGATCTACAATTTTTGTTAAAAGTAATTTTACGATAAAACTCACCGTTTTGAAGAAAATCGCGAAAAAACGATTTTTTTTACCTTTGACCTCGAGTCATTTTTTTCCACGTACCGGAACGATGGGGAATATTAAAATGTTATTTTTAATTATGTTTTGAACAATTTTACTCACTTTCAACTTGATGTAAATTTATGTACCTTTGAATGTCTAGATTGACCGGAGTATTGTAAAAAGTATGATCTTTTATCCATTATATTTACGTACTTAGAAATTTAGGACATTTAAAATAAATATACGTATAATATTGTTCATCCTGGGACTTTCTTCATATGAGGCACTTTATTCGACCGACAGAAACGGCGCCTTCGGTACTTGTGTCACTTCTATTTGGGGTCTTCAACAAATGTGGCACTGTATCTTTATATTTACCATACACTTACACTTGGGAGAAATTGAGACACCATGAACTATAGGGGGACTACAATAATTGCAACACCAGTATAAATTAGATAACCAATCCACTAAACTTGGATTAACGGGGGTTATGGGCCGATTACCGGCCCATAGCCCTCCAGTTCTTAACTGTCCTTGGACTTTTGGTACTGTTGTTTATTTAACTTGTATTTATACTATTAACTGTTGTATTTTAAGGTATTTGCATTAAAAACACATAAAATAAAGTTTGATTTGCATAATTTTTCAATAATAGACGATTATAATATAGGAAACTAAATAAAAAAATACCTAAGTGTACCATTGTGTCTATTTATAACCCTTTCAGTAAAATGACGACCATTAAAATATCTCTAAGTTGGTGGCCTAAAACCGTGATACATCCCGAAAAAAATTCAAGAGAATTATAATTTCCACAATTTCATAAACAAAACGATCGCTAAGAAATTGTGTTACTAACTCAGGCATTAATTATAATTATTGGAAATTGATGATTTCTACCCTTTATAGCCTTGATCAATAATCGCCCTTATTCATACACTTATTTATTCAATAGCTATAACAGTGTGCATACCATGTACACTTATGAAAGAAAACATTTGCGGCCTATATGATGAGAATACAGACAGCCTCTCTAGTAATTTGCAAAAACCTTGTCCTCATGTATTTTACACTCTCAAGCTTAAAAATGGCACCACATACACTGTTTGTTATTTGTAATTTTTTGTTTTAATTTGTTGATAGCAGCTATTTATTTATAATAATATACATACATAATAACGTCATTTTGTTGCTAAAGTTAAAAATCAAATATTACCTCGAATTTCCGATTTCTGTTTTACAATTATCCGCTGCAATTAAATCAAAAATTATCAAATATTTAAATGCAATTCTTTACACAATATTAGATTCTTGGGACACAAAAGTTTTTTTAAATATGAATAAGTTATCCAGCAACATGGTCAAGCTAATGCGGTCAAACAATCTCGGTCCACTAATCATGCAAGTCGTGTAATTGTCGAAGCAAGTTACTTCAAACTCAACTTGGACAGGAAATTAGCAATTTACTGTGGCGATGCACCGAAAGCCCTGAGGGATCGCGCGGCTCCTTCCAGACATCCAGCCTATTTGCATAAATAATCGGAAAGCATGCAAATTGCTGAGGTCGCAGCATTAATTACTCAACTATCGGGCTAACTATGTATTTACCTACGGAATATGAAGTTAAAACAATGAGATAACTTTATGATTTAAGAAATTTAAGTAATTCCTGTTTTAAAAAATAAAAAGTGGTTATTTTTTTGGGATATTTTTGGGAAATTGATAGATTAATATTTTTTAAGAAGTTTTGCCGTTTCTACTGTGATAAAGGCTGGCCAAGAACCCGAATTCGACGAGGCAGTTTTACGCACTGTGGAAGAAAATCCTGGTATCAGTACAAGGACCGTCGCGAATTGATTGCATAATCATTCTAACAGCACCCTAGGGCAACTATTATCATAGTCATCACTAGGGTTATTTAAAAGCAGGCTTTTTCAATATGCATTTAATGTAAAAAAGCAAATCATGGGTCTTTTTAATAGTCTCGCATTTTTACGTCTGATATATAATTGGGGAAATAAAAGACCGCTTTGCTAACCAGAACTAATCATGAAACCATTTTTCTTAAATTATCCCTAATCATTTTTGATATGGTAGAGTTATAATTTTTTAAAAGTGTAATTATATATTCCTGGTTTTTTCATACGTCTGTTTAACATTGTTGTTTAGAATTCACACAAAAATTAAAACAAATTTAAAAGCTAATTTAGTTCATGGAGTTCTGGAAGCAAAGGTTTATTTTCCAATTATATTTCAGACGTAATCATTTAAAAATTCTTAATTATCTCAATGCATTTTTAGCAAAATATGTAGACTACTTTTTTGTAGAAAATGGCATTTTCTATCGAAATGACATTTTTATAGTTGAAAAAAAAATATAATAAATAGAAAGACAAATTAATAAAAAACTATATATCACATTTTTTTTTGATTTTTGTCAACAATTTTTTCTTAGGTAAGATAGGTATCAGACTATTTTTATTATTATAAAAGTATTTTTGTCTAAAAAAAGTTGTGTCATAACGTTATTTTAATATTAAAACATAGTTTAATACTGTAGCATAAAAAGTTTTAGTTTTTTTATAATCTATAGTAGCCTCTAAAAAAAATCTGCATATTTTTGCTAATTTGCATAAACTTCGACATAATTTAAAATTTTTAAAAAGATAACAAATTTACCCTGCTCTTAAAAACGCAAGCTTAAATTTAAAACCACAATAAATCATAAAATTACTCTTAAGAATTCGTTCCTTATTACCCTTTTATCTCCCTTTAGTCAATAGCCTACTACCACACATAAACAATAATGTGCGAAGCATCGATGTATAGTTCGTTTTGAGTCAGTTAAAAAGTCAATAAATCCATAACGTATTTTTTTTTAGTTTGTATATGACTCTAGGGTATATTTTCCTTTCTGAAAAAAATAATATAAAACATTTGTTACAAGTTTGGGGATGTTTTAGAAAGCTGTTTTAAATGACCATTTAAACTCGACCACAAC
This sequence comes from Listronotus oregonensis, assembly GCA_019359885.1. Taxonomy (NCBI): domain Eukaryota; kingdom Metazoa; phylum Arthropoda; class Insecta; order Coleoptera; family Curculionidae; genus Listronotus; species Listronotus oregonensis. The sequence goes on from JAHBCN010001423.1 coordinate 99,414, forward strand.
CAAACCAATATGATTTTTTTAAGTAATAAAATATTGACTATTATGGGCATACAATATGAAACCATTAATATAGCTATTCTGCAAATAACACAGTTCATCAAAATTTTTTGGACAATTACAGTTAATACCCCGAGTGGTCCAAAATATCATTGCAAAATATTAAAACTGTCATTATGAAAAAAATACTTGTCGGACGAGATCTACCTTTAGTCTTTTTAAACAACATAATAAAAACAAGTATATTTCCAAAGATCAGCTTTCTAACTTTAAAAGCTGTGAATTATTCAAAAAATGCTCAATTTATCAGGTCAAAATAGACATTCATTCTTGCATAAATTCCCAAGAAGCTAAAAATTTACATAAACGTTAGGAATACCATTATAATGAAATTGTAAAAAGTCCCCATTGATCCCCTGTGTGCAAAAAATATTATACAAGGTCAAAGCTCGCGAAAATAGGTTATTTGGATTTTTTGTAGGAAAATTGTAGATCATGCAATTTTCTATAAAAATTATTTTTACACTTTTTTCCTTAAAATTCACCGTTTTTAAGATAAAGCAATTTAAAAATTAACTTAAGTTTTATTTCCTATACTCTGCATACGTTTTCACGCCACCTGTCAGGTAGTGTACTTGACCCGTTTTTTTAACGTGGTTTTCCCAGTAGGCCCACTCCACGGTCTATTTTATTAATTCCTAGTAAAATAAATGGTCTTCTTATTCAATATCTTCTTTTTCTTTTTCATTTTCCTCTTCTTTTTCTTCTTCTCTTTCTCCATCTTCTTCTTCTTCCTTTTCTTCTTTTTTCTGAGTTGATGCAAATTGTTCAAACTTTGTTTCGTCATTGATGTAAGGATCTTTTACTGTTGGAGATTCAACCTTTGAACACGACTGGCCTTGACAACTAGTGCATGTGGTGAATAAAATAAACCAACTTTTTTCGGCCGCATTTCGAATAACACACTTTTTGTAGTTGCAAAAAATAGTATTAAGGAGCTTCTCCGGTACAGGTGGATGTAGTGTGTGGTTTGGTTCCAATACATTATTAATTAGCTTTCAACCTCATCCTTCTGGGTTAGTTGATTACCAAGCCACACTTGAACCTGATAAAATACCCGATAAAAATGTTGTTGAGCAAAAGCTGAGGTTGGAGGAAGACAGGCTAGTTGCACATGTTTTTTATTTCGAGTAAGTTTTGCAAAAGATAAGTAACGTAACTTATCTATGCAAGTAACTTTTTTGGAACTTCATATACTGTAAGAAGAAACCGAATTCCTTGGGTAATTATTAATAATAGTTTCTAGAGTATAGTTCATCTTCAAAAACTTTAGCAGATGTTTTGTTTTTTAAATAACTTAAAAGCTGTTGTTTTATCCCTCCGGAACATTGCAGAGGTTGTATGACAGCCAGTCATAGCATGTAAAAATAAAATGTGATTTTTACATTAACGATAAGCCGATAAATTCGGATTAAAAAATATTTGCGGTAGTTGTTGAGCTTTAACTGGTTTTAAAAAATATTTTTTATAGAAATAAATGTGTAACAAGAATTGAGCAGTAGAAAGATGTTGCTCAAGGTCACATGGTCACATTAAATGAGTTACTGAGTTTCTATTCAGTTCATTTAAATAAAACAAATAGTCCACAAGGAAAAATGGCAATTTTTATAGGTTTTTCTTCACATACAATAGAGGAAAAAAGTTTTTTTATGTTCTATGCACCAGTTTTTTAAAGATAGTACTAGTAATTTGTTGTTAAATTTTAGGTGCCAAACATAGGCGTGTGCAGGGTAAAGCTGGTGTGGGTGCCGAGATAATAATAATAATAATAATAATGCGCAGACACCATCAAACAGACCAGGAGAAGCTGCAAGCCTGGTTGGAGAAGCCTCTTCATGGACGTCACCCCAATAAGGTCAGCCAGAAAAATGTCGACAAGTTCGCGTCGAACTACTGGCTGAGGTCGGGGAAGATGTTCCCAGAGACTAAAGGCTTCTTATTGGCTATACAGGACCAGGTTATTCCGACGAAAAACTATCTGAAGCATATCGTTAGAGACCCGTCTATAGAGAACGATCGATGCAGATATGGATGTCAAACATCGGAGACAATCCAGCATATAACGGGGAGTTGCCAAGCATTTGCAGCCTCAGAGTATAAGGAAAGACACGATTCAGCAGCCAAGATACTCCATCAACAATTGGCAGAGAAGCTAAAGCTTTTACAGAATAAAAAATTGTCTTACTATAAGTATACTCCGGAACCTATTCTCGAAAACAATGAATTTAAATTGTACTGGGACAGAACTGTACTTACAGACCAAACTGTTGCTCACAATAGACCAGATATTGTATTGGTGGATAAAGTTGGGAGGAAAACAACACTGATCTATGTCGCTATCCCGAACAACAACAACCTACGGGAGAAATACAATGAAAAGATTGCCAAATACAGAAACCTAGAAACACAACTAAAAAGACAGTGGGGAATGAATAACGTCCAAACGATCCCCATAATTTTATCAACAACTGGCATTATACCAAAAACTCTTTTACAAAACATCAAGGGACTAGGCCTCAGTGAACATCTGTATAAGGCTATGCAAAAGGCAGTGCTACTTGCGACCGCTCGGACTGTCCGGGGGGAATACAGCAGAACCTAAGAGAACCTAGAGCTCAAAAACATGGAAAGTGTACCCACAGAGCTCAATCCTTTTGATATCTGAAGATATCTGGGATGAGTGAATGTTCCCCTTAGAGGGAGTGCAAAGCCGTGTGGCTTGAAATCATAATAATAATAATAATAATGAAGTAAATAAAACTATAAATAACAATATATCGATATTAATACATTGTTATTAATAAAATTAATTAATAATAAATTAATAAGAATAAATTTTTAGGAATGTTTAGTAAATATTTATGAAATAATAACAAACCGAGTACATTATACACTATTTATTATAAAATCATTCTTCTTTCATAAGGTACAATTTTTTTAAATTCGTTTATCACAGTACTTATATCAATATTTTTGACTAATTCCTGTTCCACAAATGGAACCAGGAGATTTTCTAAACGTTCTTGGCGTATTGTGGATCTTAATTTTGATTTTACCATACTCATTTTCGAGAAGGTGCGTTAGCGTAATAAATAATTTTCATATTTTAAATACAGTAATCTTTTTTAGACTAGTGGGGGTGCCACGGCACCCACGGCACCCACTGTGCGCACGCCTATGGTGCCAAATCAGCTTCAATTTTGCTCAGTAAATTGTACTAAATGTCATTATACATTTCCACCAAGGAAAGAATATTCTAAATAATTTTCTAAGTTAAAACATCTTATTTGGTGTTTTTCTTTAAAATTTTATTAACTTCGCATGCACTATAAATTTCGCATATTTCACATAGACTCTCGTAAATATCCGGAAGTCTCATAGAAATTTTACCCGGTGCACTGGCTTTATACGTTTTAATATAGCTCCTTTTTGTTCCGGTATTTTATGCCGTATCTACGAAGGAATTCAGAGATTTTAATAACTAAATTTAGTACCAGATTCTTAAAAGTTTAGTTGCACAAGTATGTTATGCATAAGGTTTTATAGAACATTAATTTCAAGAATATTATATTTCTGCAGTTAAATGTATGTACATTACAATGTTTAAGATAACGAAATAAAAACATTTATGTTAAATTCAACAGAAAAAATAAAAATGTTAATATACTGCTTGTAACTTTTTAACGATTCCATTTAAGTACTCATTTCTAATTTTTGAACTAAAATTTCTTTTTTCTTTAACCGCCACTAAACATTACATTTATGGATGAACTTTGGAACAAAGTTTCACTTTATTGTTTTCCTTTTCGAACATCGGCAGTAAATACCTATTTAATATACAAGGATATTAATAGGGGCGATTAATGATCGACGCGATTTTAATGCGCAAACGTAGCGAGCGCGTTAGGCATTAAGATCATTCATTAATCACCAATTAATGTCCGAGTTAGTTACAATATTTTTTCGGCGATCGTTTTATTACTAAATTTTCGAAATTATATTTTTTCTTCATATTTTTCGAAAGATTTCGGTTATAGGCAACCATCTTAAAATACACAAGGTTTGTTTTGCGTATTTTTAGTTGTGTGCTATAATCGTTTATTATTAGAAAGAAAATCATACAATAATGAGGGCCATTAATGAATGATTTTCTATACGTTAATAATACTCATAGGTAAACGATCGTCGAAAAAAGTAATTTTTTGCCACTACTTTTACAATCCAAATGAAATGATTTCATAATCATTTTAAACAGAGCTATCGGTAATTGAATTAAAATAATTGAAAAATCGTATTCAATGACTTCTCAGTAATTGGATTACTTTAATTCAATTACTTTTCGAAAAAGATAATTGAATTTGGATTGTCAATTAATAGGATAATGTACTCGTAATTCGTAATTGATTTTCACGAATCCCAAGTAATTCAATTACTTAGAAAGTAATTCGATTACTTATAAAGTAATTGAATTATTTAGAAATTAATTAAATTATCTAATAAATAATTGAATTACTACGAAAAAATCAATTATCTCGCTTTATGGGAAAACTGCCGGAATTTTGGCCAGCCAGAAAGAGCATCTTGAAACAGGGCGGGCCGCTTTAAATCAGGCGAACGCCGCCGTCGCGCCGATTTAGTAATTTCGATTGATGCTTACCGCTACCGTTTTTATACTTTTTTTTTGTGGAAAAATCTGTTGCTATTTGGGAAAGGATACAAAGAAATTTTTTTTTTAGGGTCATTTAATGATGAACTTGCCGAGAAAGCAGTTTGAATAGTGTAACCAGACGTATGATGTATATTAGTATGAATAATTTATTTGTTTAGTGTATCGTGTTTAATATATATGGTAATTAAAATAAAGTAATTGCTAAAATATCCAATTACTTTTAGTTTCATTGATAATTGAATAACTGTTTAAAAGTAATTGCGACAGCTCTGATTTTAAATTTAAATATTTAAAGAAAGAGCATTAAAGAAAGAGCATCACGATATATAAATTTTAATTAAAACGCTAAAACTTACAGACAAGTAGATGCTTCTGTGATAATAACTTATGTGTCATAACAGATGTTATTTATTTTATACTGTAAAACGCACTTTTAGATACTTGGTTTTAGTCCGGAAAATTAACTTTTACTGTACTGAGTCCGGTAAAAAAATTACCTAACTAGCCCGGAAAAATTTTTTTTAGAATTTGTACCCTCATGAGAGTTTTGCAAAATTTTTATCAGGGGTTGTTCATTAATCACGTGATGTTTTTTGTTTTTTTTAACCCCCCCCCCTGGTGATACGGGTAGAGGTTTAAGACTAACCATCCCCCCCTACCCGAAATCACGTTATTTTTTTAGTACAAAGTATCTTAAAAATGTTACAATATTATCTTTAATTACAAGTAAGTATAATCTAATTCATTTCTGGAAAATTAAGGACCGTGATAAAATGGGGATCGGTTGCCTGGCAATGGCAAGTCGAGCGTACACGCTGCTTTTCGGTTGTTTAGAAATCGCGCGTTCACCGACAAAATAAATACACGTGTTATCTCACTTCACCCCCCTCCCCTTCCTCCTTGTGATATTTCGTGATTTTTGTCGAACCCCTTCCCCCCCTTTCGGGCCTCTCGTGATTAATGGACGACCCCTCAGGAATCAGATTTTCACCATCTTGCTCCATTTCGTCAATTTTACCAAAGGTTGTAAAATAACACTTGTTTTTAACAGACTTTACTTTTCACCTTGACATAAATAAAAACAGAACAGTTGTGTTTCCTGGATATATCAATGCAATTTTTTCTTTAAATTTAAATTTTATGTCAATACTGACAATGTTTCTACCAGTAAAGAAAAATCTTAAAATCCGTTTCCACGGCAGACAATTACCTTATTTTGTAGATATACGAAGCAAGTCAAAACATGTTGTTATTTCAAAACATAAATTTCGACAGTACAGTATGAAATAAAATATTGTACATTATTGGTCCGAAAAACCTTTACAGTATTCGTTTCGAAATTCCAGACTTTGCTTCTTTGTCACCTTATCTGTAAACAGCTCACTCATACTGTAAAAGTTTATTTTTTGGACGTATACATCTATTTTAATATTGTTATTTGCGTTCTTTACACAAGAAACTTTATTTATTACTTTTAAAAATTATTGTTTCTAGTCACTACCCTTTTGGAAAATGTTAATTCCTTCATCGTTAAGGGAATGAAAATACCACTATTTTTACTTAGAAAAGATAATTATTTGCCTTTTTTCCGGGAAAGGGAGGCCTATATAAAAATGTTATTGGAACAATCAGCAAAACAATGACTTCAAAGAGATTAAGCAAAATTTTTCCTCGACCATAGAAGTGCACAAGGATCCAGTCTTTGATTATTTTTTTATTTATCTTCCTTCATTTGGTTTTAAAAAACAGAATATTCTTTTTTATATTGTTCTTGAAATTTTACTGGTAAAAGATAATGTAAAACTATCTTTGCATGTTCCATAATGATTTCGGAAACATCATCTTCATCATTAGAGCCATTCTTTTAAAATGTTTACGTTTGAAGCAAAAATAATTGCACATTTACTGTGAATATTACAACAACTCAAACACTAATGTAGCAAAATGTAAAATAAAACCCAGTAAGAATAAGGTAAGAATAAATAAGAAGTAAGGTAAGAATTTTGGGTGAATTTGAGATTGTATTGCTAAAAATTGGATATTAAACTTTTAAAATAATAACAATTAAGCATTTTTCTAAGAATACACAGTAGTTGTTTTTTTTTCTATTCAGAATACATGGTCTTTGATTATATTTACGTGGCTTCTGAGTCTTTTTAAAGACAGAAAAAAATGATTTACATAAAAGTTGTAGGTGTTTTTCCATATTATCTTTTGAAATTATCAGTGAAAAAATATCGCAATGAAAAAATGGAAAAATATAGGCAACTTCAACTTTTTTAAATGAAACACCCTGTATATTATGCGCTACAACGAAAGATCTTTTTTTTCTAATTTGAAATATATATATACATTAATGATATTTGGATGAACCATTTTTGAGATATTTAAGCCTAAAATATAAATAAATTGAAAAAAAAAACATTTAGTATCAAGATAGCTATGAAAACAATAAAATTGTTTTAATAAATTTGTCGTATTGATATTGTAAAAAGTTGAAATTTATCATTTTAGGTATTAAAAGTAGTTTGTATTGCTTTTTTGTCGATTGGTTATTCAGAAGAACAAAAAATCTCTATTATGCGTCTTTATATTACTTATTATATCCTTAACAATGGGTACCATCTATAGATACTATTAAATACATAGTAAAAAAGTTTATTAAACGAAAAAGCTTTTAAATGAAGAAAAGGATGCAGCACGACATGAAAACAAGGTTTTGGATATCCTCGTTTTTTCAGGATAATTATTATTCTTTTTTTATTGGACTTGCACTAAATACTTTTAATAATTTTAGAAAATCCTGAAATATCAATCTCGGATGCGGCATCTGAACTTAATAAAACAGATTATAAAATTTATTTAACCTTAAAATTTTACAAATTTTATCCTTATTAATTTACGTCCGTTTAGAACCTTCCTGGTCAAAACATGCAGGACCGACCTAAGTATGCATTGGAAATAGCTAGGTTTATGCAGCAGGATCCAAAGTTTTTAAATAAAATTCTATTTACCGACAAGTCTTTCTTCACTTTAGCAGGAATGTTTATTCACAAAAATAAACATTATGGGTCCGGAGAAAACCCCCACCAAATTCAGCAACATAACAATTCTATTGTTTCCATGGCTTTCTTGATACTAATATGAAACTTTTTTGTAAAATATTAATAATTTAACCTAAAATATCTTAAAAATGGTTCATCCAAATATCATTAATGTATATATATTTGAAATCAGAAAAAAAGATCTTTCATTGTAGCGCATAATATACAGGGTGTTTCATTTAAAAAAGTTGAAGTTGCCTATATTTTTCCATTTTTTTAATGCGATATTTTTTTACTAATAATTTCTAAAGATAATATGGAAAAAAATCCTACAATTTTAATAAAAACATTTTTTCTGTCTTTAAAAATAAAGGCCCCAGAAGCCACGTAAATATAATCAAAAACCCTGTACATATATAAGTGTATAAAAAATTGCAAGAGTCATATTGTGCCTTTAAAGGTCTTTTTCCGATCACTTTGGTGTCTATTTATGCTGTCATACTTATTCACAAATGTCTGATAATGAGCTCCTTTACCACTCTTGGTTTTTAAAAAGATACCTTGCAACCAACTGTTAGAAAAAACTACTTTGGGATTGGGTTATTAGCTTACCACAATAATTTTGTGTGTCCTTTCCCGTTTATGCTATATATTGTGACGATCGCTTACCTTCAAGTCAAAATAAAAATATAATTTTTATATTTCTTTGCTTACTAAATGTATTATTTTTATTATCTTGTTAATAAAAACCTGGTTTGGGTAAGGTTTTATGGTTCCTAACGTAATATTAAGATATTTTTTCTTAATTTTATATATTTGTCATTCGAGTACACTTATTTCAGTAATAAAAACCCTTCTACACCTCTTTATTCTCCCATCTTTTTTAACAGATTAAAAAAATAAAAAATTTTAGGTTAGCTGTTAAGCTTTTTAAATCAATTTTAAGGTTATCTTGCTATTGGTTCTAAGTTTCTAAGAGGTAATCCTATCATACCAAATGTTCGAGGCCGAAATTTTTGGATAAGAACTCGGCCCTTATTTATTAGGGGTTTTTGTTATGATCTTTTCTCTTTCTTGATTTTAATAAATGGAATAAAATCCGGTCTGGATTTTAAATTATAAAACAATTATGAGCTTAGAAACCCAGGTTCATTCAGATTGCAAACTTCTAAAACACCGCCTGATTTAAGGCGTTCCGAGTAAAAATATGCAGTTTTTAGATTTTTTTCTTTATGTCTGTCCTAAAACCTATTGACATACCAAATTTTACGTTTTTAGCCTCTCGAGAAGTGTTCCATAATTTTAATAAGTCAATCAGTCACTAGTAGAATCCAGTATAAGTATTTAAAAAAAATGTAATGTCTGCGAAGAACAATGAGCAGAGTCTGAAGTTTAGTCCCAAAAAATCACCCACTATGCGCCGCCTTCTTGAATTTCGATTTAAGAGTCCATTCGCGCCGAGAAAATTGGATCCAATTTGGGGTTCGGGGCATAATGTTTTTCTCAAAAAGGTATAAGTTATCGATAATTTCCAAAACTATATGAAAGCCAACACTTAAATCTAGGCTTCTGCTGTAATAGTTTTTTAAATTTGGATTTAGTTTTTAATATTTCCTTGAGAGAAAGTCACCCTAAAATCTGTTATATTTAGATACTATTTTCTCTTAACTCGACTCATATTTCAAAAATCCGTTACAGCAGAGGCATAGATTATTTCCTTACCTTTAAAATGGTGTATAATTTATGTCATTTAAGTGAAAAAGAGTTACCGAAAAACGTTATCTCGTGTAGGCTTGCAATCGGAAACAACATCGCATCGATACACCGAATATGGAAGAACCTTAAGAGTGCATTTACGCTACACCTTAGGGGTCGGGCGAAAGGACGCGGAGACGGTGGGCGGAGACTAACAAACTCCCACTACCACAATTTTCATATAGCCGCATTAAAAATATTATATTTTATTTAGGTTCTTCCAAATTCGGTGTATCGATGCGATGTTGTTTCCGATTGCAAGCCTACAGGAGATAACGTTTTTCGGTAACTATTTTTTTACTTAAATGACATAAATTATACACCATTTTAAAGATAAGGAAATAATTTATGCCCCTGCTGTAACGGATTTTTGAAATATGAGACGAGTTAAGAGAAAATAGTATCTAAACATAACCGGTTTTAGGGTGACTTTCACTCAAGGAAATATTAAAAACTAAATCCAAATTTAAAAAACTATTACAGCAGAAGTCTAGACTTGAGGGTTGGCTTTCATATAGTTTTTGAAAATTATCGATAACTTATACCGTTTTTGAGAAAAACATTATGCCCCGGACCCCAAATTGGATCCAATTTTCGCCGCGCGAATGGACTCTTAATAAAATATAATATTTTTAATGCGGCTATACGAAAATTGTGGTAGTGGGAGTTTGTTAGTCTCCGTCCACCGTCTCCGCGTCCTTTTCCCCAGACCCCTAAGGTGTAGCGTAAAAGCACTCTTAAAGACAAATAATTATTAATTTAAGTGTCATTAAAAAATAAAAACATCCTTTTGCTTTCTCTAAAATTCGACATATATCCTATTGATAAATATAAAAAATGTGACGTTTTCCTTGAATCAACATAATCTTTGGAAACCAATATAATTGGCACTTAACTTTGCTTCCACTGACTTTTTTATTTTATACCTTTCGAGGTCTTTAAACGTCGCAAAAAATTTGTATTACTCTGTATAATTTTAGACGCTTTTGATGATTCAAGAAATTAATTCCAAATCTGACACCGCTGACTGCGCCAATGACTAAAAGGCATTAGTTATTCCGGCAATTAATTTGTCCAAAGATTAGCCCGACCGAAGTGCATCCTGCTGGTACCTAACTCTCAGACCTTACTTCTTTTAATTAAGTTTAATTAACGTTTTCAAAGTCCGCTTGCTCAGAGAAACCGTCCCGAAGTTCGGTAAAGACGGTGGAGATTTGTGATCTATGATGATCTTATTTCTTGGTTGCAAAGGATAAGTCAGGAGCGGCTTAGGTTTTTGCAAAAAGTATAATTTCAATTATTTTTAAATAAGTAAGTTTAAATAAGGGTTTTCTTGAGGTTATACAGCGTCCTTTGGATTTTTTTATTATTAAATTTAAAGAAAATTTGAATGTGTCATTAGTTTGTACTTCAAATTTGATAAATAAAATCACAGATTATCTATATAAATTAAATAAAATAATTAAATGACACCGGTTATTGTCAAAATTGGCTTTTTTTAAAATGCCAACTAAGTGAGAAATTCGGCCGGTCCAGTTAGACTGTATAGGGATGCATAAAAGTGGCACTTCGTGTTACTCTATTGGGAACCTTTAGGAAGGAATAATATTGGCTAACTTCTCGAAGCAGTAGCCGTGAAAAGACCTATAAAAAGCTAGAAGTCCACCAAAGCTCGTCGGTGAGCAAGAAAAGAAAGCTTTCTTATAAGAACGATGTCATTAATAAGGTTTGGATTAAATCAAAAAGTTGTTGTGGAAGAAGCCATTCCTTAGACATGGGAACAATATTCTAGACACGATCTGATTTGGAATAGAAACAATGTATACATATTAGAAGAGGAGAAATACTTCTTAGATCAAAAGAGGAATCCAATTGTTTTGAAGCTGCTGTGACTGTAAATATCATATGATTGTGCCAATTGAGGCCGTTTTTAAAGGTAACGGCTATAAGGTTACATAAATTTTATTCTGCACAACTTGGCCACTCGTAAGTAAAGGATTAGTATTCGCGACAACGAATATGATCCTGTTTTTAAAGTATTGGTGTGAAAAATATTTTTGATGCCGCAGTTCAAAATTTATTGAAGTTCCTGTGGAGAAAATATTTGTATTACTCTGCGCTTGCTTTTTAAATCAGGCTTAGAAATTGGTTTGAAGAATTGAAAACTATAATTAAGGGTAGTATTGCCAGCAAAATTATGAATTAAATAAATGGTGGAAAAGAGAAGGTCGTTAGTTGTGGTTAGTTGTGGTGAAGAAAGAATAGAGCGGTGTCAGTACTAAGCCCTGGGGTACTCCAGTCTTAATTTAGTGAAAGTTAGAAGAGTGACCATCTAATAACTGATAAAGAAAGGAAACTGAAGAGCCAGTAACAAAGTTTAAGTGGAAGACTGTACGAATTTTGTTTAAGAGCGCATCATGCCTGACCTGGTCAAAAGTCTTAGATATATCAAGAGCAACAAATTGAGATTTGCAAAGAACTCAAGTAGACTTGTTTCATTTGTGTAAAACAAATGGAAGAATATCTGTTGAATATTGTTGTGTTTTTATCCCACCAAAAACAATTATGTAAAGTAGGGTCAAGTTCCTCTCCAAAAATCCCAGCCTCTTAAACTACTGAGATCTAAAATAAGACCAAGTTATTTTTTGACTTGGCAAGTTTTTTTACCAAGTTGTCTGTATTAACGATTTTTTTTCCATAAAGACAGTTAGTTTTTGTCATTAAAACGGAGAGATCAGTAAAAAACTTGCCAAGTCAACTTGGTCTAGTTTTAGATTTCAGTACTTCAAGAGGTCGATATTTTTGGATAAAAACTTACCCCTTGTTTTTATAAGTGTTTTTGGCAGGATTGCTTCTTTTTTTTCTAAGTTTATTTAATAAAAAAATGATTAAGAAGAAATGATAATTCTCCTCCAAATATGAGTTTTTTAACAGTTGTATTTATAAGGTCAGAGAAGTTTTGTCATTCTGGATTTAAACTATTTTTTCCGAGTGGAATGCGGTTTAGGTTCTAATAGGTAAAGTATATCAATTGTCTTTGTTTGAATTGAATTTTAGAATTTTTTCTTTACCTGTGAACTAAAACCTACTTAACATACCAAATATTAGGTATTTTCTTCTTCGAGAAGTGCCCCATAATTTTATTGAGTCAATGAGTCAGTCAGTCGCTTAACCAAACTTTCCTTATTTCTTCACAGGTAATTAGAATATTTATGTAAATTTACATACCAAATTTTATCCCTTTATGTGGAATGATAACAAAGTTATGATAGGGGAAAATACACGCTGAAACGTTTCGTGTAATATACACACACCTACTGGCGCACTAATGTAAGCCTAAAATAAAAGTACTCTACCACTAGACTCCATGGGATTCGAGCTTACATCGGCACGAAGGGAGGCCACCCTGTTATCTACTAGCCATATACAATAGTTGCGTCAAAGCATAGATTTTCTTAGGATAATGACCCCACCGCTGTGTTCGCACGTCGATGTCATGGTGGGGCCTAGTAGTATCTTTCTGAAGCTAAGACAAACACATGGCTTAACTCAAGGTGTTAGCATACCGTGCCTCTGAGATACAGGGCGACGTCTCGATGTATCTAGTCTTACTGCGGTAATGCGGGGCTCTGCCGTGGTGGACTATTACTTCCCTAGCTCCAAACAGAAAGCGAACAGAACCGCTTCCATAGGAAAAAAGTGACAAAGGTGCAAACGGGTAAATCCGTTTCGAAAGGTGCCACGCAAGGTCACAAGCAGACAAAGGTACGCCGACGGAAACGGGTGAATCCGTTTCGAAAGGTGCTCCTGAAGTCACAGGCTAATCCATCCCGAACAAAAAGGTGCTTAGAAAGGGATCACTGAATCGACACAGAAGACGGACAGGACCGCTTTTATAGGAAAAAGGGTTTCCCGGCTTTAAACTTTAAACAGAAAACGGATAGAGCCGTTTTCATGGGGAAAGGTCGGATATACGGCCTCAGAAGAAACATCTGGTTCCTGTAACAAGGACCTGGTACTACGCCACCATACCGGGAGAGGAGGGCATGACGGATCTAATCGTCTGCTCGTCATACTTTCCAGGAGACAGGGACTCCAGAACACATATTGTGCTCGTGTCCGATAGCGGCACAAGTAAGGGGAAATGTAAGAACTCTCTCCCAATTTGATATCGGATTCATTAGAAGTCTGATCATGTTGGGAAAAATGTAAATGGGTGTGAGCCACAATATTCCAAACCGCCGCGGTGGAGGGCGTAAAAAGTCCACACACTTTAAACCTAACCTAACCTAGTATAATGACGCGAAGGTTAAATTGGCAGACATTCCTTAAAAAGCCATAAATTGCATGGAAATATTAGCTTTTCTTAAGGTTGTCATTAAGTTTTGAAAACCCTTTATTACCAATAAGTAAAATTTATTTAATTTAATTCCTTCCCTGCATATATTTTAATGGGGTAAGTGTCGGATATATTAAACGTCTTCTCGTTTTCCATCTAAAGAATTATAAAAAGTCCACCGCCGAGAAATTAAATTGTCATTCTTTTCGACGTTTATGAGATGGTTTTAATTAAGGTACCTATAAGAGGGGATTATAATGGCCACCTAATAGCTAGAATTGCGGTAGTAAGAGAGGGTTTAGGGGAGCTCGATTAGGAGCCGACAGTTTTTAAGACTTTTTAAGAAGAGATATCATTAAGTTAGAAGTAATTGGGTTAAGATTTTAAGTCTGCCAAAATAATCAAAAAAGATAAAACTAAATTAATTAAAAACAGTTGAAACAACCGACAATAGAATATTGCATTTTTATTGAAGATAATTTAATATTTTAGGTTTGGTCTTTTCGAGTTATATAAATATGCGTAGGTACTTCATAAATGCAGATCATATAAGGAAAAATAAAGAAATTACATTTTTACAAAATAAGGATTGTATGGAGCCTAAGTATTAGGTACCGTGAGTGGCTTGTTTTTAGATGTTTAACCTATTTTATTACACCGTTTCGTCAACGCTGGCATGTTTTCGAGATGCGGTAACGACACCAAGGACTAACTACTACCTCTAATCTGCCCCGTTAACGTCTGGGTAAAGTCATACAGACGGAACCTACAGTTTAACGGCTGTAGTTCACTGGCGGTCACCCATCCAACAGTACTGGTGTTGTTTAACTTCGCTCATCTCTCTCCGGAGCTGAACTTTAAAGATATTTTTTAGATTTTAAAATTTTACCTTGGGAGTTTTGGAAAAAATCTTAAATTCTTTATTTTTATTTAGATTTTTTTTAGTGTTATTTTATATGTTTGGGGTTCGGGCCAAAGTTAACAATTTAAGAACGAACAATATTATAAATGTATTCTAACAAATCATTATTGGTCTTTTTCATAATAATTAAAATATTAATATACTGAATCAGATTCAGTGTATGTACAAATTTCAGACAAACAAGTAAATCTATGAAACAAACCTCAAAACTTTTTTTTGTCTTTATTCTTTTTAAAGTAAACATTGGGTATACATTTTAAATTGCAAATTCTATAAAAGCTAAAGTTAAAGAATAATGCGGTTTCCCAAGGGAATGTCGCTGTAGAAGAGTGGGGTTAACGTGTACCAACTGCCAAGGTCGGTCTGGCTCAAATGTCCAATTGAATACAACAAAAGAAGATTCATGTGATTTTAATGAAGGGACAACTAATTTATCTTTATTTAAAAAAATTATGAACATCTGGGAAGAGGAAGAGGAAGATAAAAAACATATCGAACAAGACATGACTGTTGAAGTTGACTTTGAAGAGTATGAATTAGATTAAAATATCAAAAGAAATCAGAACTATAGTTAGTAAAATTCAAAAACTAATATCAATATTAATAATCATCATGCATTAAAAAAGTGCTATCCTTGAAAATTACGACGTTCGTGAAGAGCTCGGGGAAACCACGAAAAATCCAATTACAGGTGGCATGAAATGTTCATATCATTTAGAACGTGACTCTTAAAATCGCGATATCTCAGGAATGGTGATTCTTAGAAAAAAACAAAAGACCCCTTTTTTTAACATAATTTTAAAATCTACAACTTTGATCCAAAGTATTTGTTAGCCTCTATCTGTTTTTAGCATTGCAGTTGTTTTGAGAATCGAACACGAAAATGTGCAATCAGATTTGCTTTATCTCTTGCAGTTTTCTTAAAACTGTGAAAATCCATTGGAAAGGCGCTACTCTGTACACATTTTTATGACAGACTCCTAAGCCAACTTAGCTGGTTGTAGCCGGTAGATAGCTTGTTGGTTATTCCTAAATTTCTTAAAAACGTGCTAACTGATTAAATGTTTTGAATAGATAGTTACAAACTATAAGGTAACTTTTTAGTGGCATAGCTTAAGTTACGGCAGCATCAGTAAATATTCTTATTTGTTTTCTATATTATTAACCTTATATTAACAAAGATATTTTAGCTGTTTTTTACTTTTGCACATTTTTCGTTCAATAAACAGTTTTGCTAAAAAATATTGTCAATTTTGCTACGAATATAATTTAAAATATTATTAAACAAAAAGTAAATTGAAATTAAAAATAGTACATAGAAAACACTACTAATGCAAATTTTGCAAAATACACCTATTGACACCATTTAAAAATATACAGTGGGGTCCATTAAGTGTGCAACAAATGGGAAACTTTGTTATACAGGGTGATTCATGAGGAAATGTCAATACTTCAGGTGCGTAGTCAGGTCCAAAAATAAACATAAAAGCCTATACAAATATGGGTCAGCAAGGCCTGTTTTTTATTTAATTTTTCTATTTTTTAAATAAAATCTATCATCTATCTATCATGTAAATATTGGAGAAAAATTGGTATCCGGGGGTTTTTTGGTATGACGGATTCAGATCTAATCTTATTACGGCTTTTACTTGTAGGGGGAGCCACCTACACGTCTTTTTACTATTTTAAACAATCACAACTTTTTGGTACGCCCCTGTATTACATTTTTAAGTAAATTAAATAATTTTTTGTCATTTTTACGTCAAAAGGTATACTTGTTAAAAGTTGAAATGAGCAACCGTTTTTGAGATAGTTGGATTTAAATAAATTACGACGCATCTGAGTTTATTATAGCAAAATAAAAAAAAAGAAACAAAATAAAACAAAATGTATAATTAAACAATATGTATTTTAATTTTCAATAAAATTATTGTTCTTAAATTATGCTCAACAAAACATAAGCTAGGTTTTATAATTTTTAAAAATTTCACCATTTACTTCTAAGCACATGTCAGCTCTGTGGTGAACACCCTGTATCTCAGAAACGAAGGCCTTGCGGACCCATATTTGTATAGACCTTTATGTTTATTTTGGACCTTAGAAGGTACCTGAAGGATTGACATTCCCTCATGAATTGCCCTGTAACTTCTCAGAAATTTTTATTAGCCAACTATGCCAAACTATATTAGCAGCAGTTAACTTTATTAACAGTCAAAGGATATAAAAGGTAAAAAGGTTAAAAAATTAAAAGACTATATTTTAAATAAACTAAAAACATGTTAAATTAAATAAAGCGTAAAAACTTTGTTAATTTTAGGGGTTATCCATACACTTTAACCCTTATCAAAGGTGAAACACATTTATAGTCATCCTCCATAAATACTTCAAAAGCATTATTTATTGTAAAAAAGCTCATAAATCCAAGTGTAGCCCACTTCTTGCCTGTAAACATTTATATACCTGTACTAAAATAATCGCCTCAAGCGGGGGCTAAACCCCGAAAAACAGGGTCCACGGCTATCTGGATCAATTTGATTTAGTGGTCTTATAGAAGCGGGACGCGTCGGTGAGATAAGCACTTAGTTGGCAACCTTGACCCATGTGTGGCAGAGGTGAAAAAATAATAGCCACAGTTTTTAAGGGGAGATAAAAAAGTGCCTCTGGCAGATTATAAACAAACGGTCCCCGGGGATCTTTTATCTTTTATAATAAATTTTATTTTTATCGTTCAATATGTGAGTGTTTGTGTGGGATACTCGGCTGGATTTCAGGTGGGCAGCAGTTTTGGTTTAGGTTACTGATAAAAGAGTTACGGGGTGTCTCAAAAGTCTTTTTTACACTGAAATCTTAAAACGGCAAAGATTGAAGCTTAATTGTGGTAAACTTGTTAAAGGCACTGTGATGTCAAAAATAGTCCAGAAAAGGAAGCTAGAAAAAGTGAACAAAAACTCAATTTTTTCAAAATGCATAGATTTGCATGAAAATTTGGGCGCTCTTTATTTTTAAGGGGTGAAAACTACCCTTTATTGCTAAAACCTATAAAACTATACATTAAAGCTTAAGTTAAATTTGACTCAAGTAAGTTGAAAAAGTAGTATTTTGTTTCTTTGAAACATTATTTGAAATCTTTCAGACCTTTAAAATCAACCCCTATTATGATTTTAAAAAATATATATTTACCCTAAAAAATTATATATTATTATAATCACGGTGTTTTGCATGAAAATTTGGGATTGAGCTTAACTTATCCTCCTCTTCAAAATCTTCTATTATGCTGAAGGTCTCTTTTAATTTTTTAGGGGTGAAAACTACCCCTTATTGCAAAAACTTTTAAAACTTTGATAGAAAAGCTTAAGTCACATAAAATTAGGCTCATATAAATTGAAAAATAAGTATTTAATTCTTTAAAACATTATTTAATATATTTCAACCCTTGAAAATCAACTCTTATTATGATTTATTAAAAAAAGTTGTTTAACCTAGAAAAATTAACAAAGAGTTGTAATTAAAAAATCGACTTCTCAAAAGAATTACTAATTTCATTTTTGTAATATTACAATCTTAAAATTAGTACAAAACCCCGGATTTTTTAAAAAATGCTTTTAATTTAAATTAGCATAACCCTTCAGTTTTGTATAAAAGTTTAAAAAAAATTTTTTTGTTTTTTTAGAGCTATAAGGTTCTATATATTAAAACTGTTTAAAACCCTTACTTTTTAAAAGGAGTGAGTTTAAAGCGCTGAAACAAGGTAGTGCTCGTCTATACACACGCGTTTTAAACGTTTATATCTCACTGAATTTCCGTCAAAAGTAAATTAAAAAAAGCAAAATATTTGTAATTTAAAAAGCTACAATTTAATCCTTGGTAATTTTTACGTATCTCCTTTTCAAGTTATTTTCAAGAAAAAGTAATTTTTATTAAAATTCAGAAATTTGTTTTTCACTTGCAGCTTAATTTTTTTCAAAATATTGCAATTTAAATCGGTTAAAATTATAGAATGCATTTTAATTAGGGTGGTAATTATGAGGTTGTTTTTGAAGATTTTTGCACTCAAAAAATTTTGGTCTAACCTTATTTTAATCATAACTCACTCAACTTTTATGATACATACCTTTTTTTTTAAATGCGTCTTTGCAAATGCTTTAAAAAGTTATCATTAGTTTTCCTTGAAAAATGTAGATTTTGCGTTAGTTGCCCTTAAAACTCTGAAATTTTGTGTTTGATGAATAACAGCTAACCTTTAACAAATCAAAACTTGGTTGGTATTGGTCCCGCAGCAATTACAAAAAAAAACATTTTATTCGTTTTTTTAAGCTATAATTTTGTTATTTACAGTTTTTTTTAATAAAGTGCATACTTATCGAGTTATTTGCCAAAAACCTATTAAAAACGTTAATTTTATCCACGAAAAACTCCGAATTGATCGCAATAACTTGAAAAAGTATGCATTTT
>JAHBCN010001424.1:0-118154 GCA_019359885.1 Listronotus oregonensis
TGGTGGTATACGGCAATAGATATTTTACTGCATGTTCAAAGAATCCCACTCAATCGCTTCGCCAATATGGACTGGATCATAATGTTACTTACCAGTCTGTCAAAAATTTATTTGGAAGTGAAAAAATTCGTCCGTTTAAGATTCATTTGGTTCAGGAACTTACAGATGATGATTTCGATAGACGTGCAGAGTTCTGCGAAATTATGATGGAGAGGTGCAATGCTGAGCATAATTTTTCTCAAAATATTCTCTTTTCTGATGAAGCTACGTTTATGCCTCATGGTATTGTCAACAGACATAACTGTAGATATTGGTCTGCAGTCAATCCCCGATGGATGGCCGAAGCACACACGCAAAGACCACAAAAAGTGAATGTCTGGGCAGGTATCATAGGTCATAAAATTATCGGACCATTTTATTGCGGAAATCTTACATCAGAACTTTATTTGGAATTATTGCGTGAACATATCATTCCACAGTTAGAAATCCTATATCCAAATAGAAGAGACATTTGGTTCCAACAAGATGGTGCTCCCGCACATTTTGGTTTACAGGTGCGTCAGTTCCTGAACCGAGAATTTCCAAATCGGTGGATAGGGAGAAGGGCGCTATTGAATGGCCTGCCAGGTCTCCGGATTTAAATCCTTTGGACTTTTATTTGTGGGGGATTTAAAAATAAAGTTTATAAAGATAGGCCGGAAAAATTGATCACTTAAAATAAAAATTAGAAATCAAATGCGTGGATTCGTTGGAATACTTTTGATAACCTGTTACGAGAATTTAGGGACAGGCTTGGATATTGTCTAGCTAACAATGGCAGACAATTTAAACATTTGATAAAGTAGTGTAATCTAATTGTTACTGCAAGACGTTTTCCCGTTTGTAAAATTTCAGTTTGGAATTATTTTTTTGGTCGTTTTTTAAAAACTTGTCGTTTTAAAGAAATAAAACCTGTTAAAGTTGAAACATCTACATAATTTACTTTGTTTTTATGTTCTATTTAAAATTAGCTTCAAGTGCTTTGTAGAAATTATAGCTTATTCGAAAAATTTTAAATCGTATAATTCGATCAGTTTGACAGATAAACAAATAAAACTGTATACCGTTGAAATTGGCTTGAAAAGATCTATTCGAATACATAAAAATATACAGGGGTTTCCATTTAAAAAACCTAAGTTGATACTACTTTTTGGCTTTCCTAACTTTGAAAGTGAAATTACATTTATCTGACGCTTTTTTAAAATTGTGTTGCCAGCTAAATTTTCGTCGAAAAATTAAGAGCGGCTTGGAAGATATTGCAATTTTCCCAGACTTTGACCCCCCTTTTAAATATATATATATATATATATATATATATATATATATATATATATATATATATATATATATATATATATATATATATATATATATATATATATATTTTTATTGTTAAACAAAGATTCTTTAAAATGTCATCTTTAAAAAATAAAATTAAGACCCTACTTTAAAAAATAACCAACTTTTTTTAAAATAACATTTTTACTTCTTTTAGTCGTGTAAGGTAGAATCAGGTAATTTCAGTGCCACCAAATTTGGCTCTTATTACTAAAATATATTATTCTTCTTACTTTTACTTGATATCACATATTTTTTTACCAAAGCCATCGATCTAAAGAAGCATCTAATCACGAACATATCCTCGGAGGACGTGTATTAAGATTGATATCCTTTGTAAAATGACTTTTGGTTTCTGGTTTAACCATTAATGTGTAGTAATTTGTTAATATGTGAAACTTTTTCCCTTAAAACTATTTTAAACCAAACTTTGTCATTTTTCTTTATTTATTATTAATATGATAGCATAATATAAGGCTTTAATTCGTAATTAATAATGTAGATAATAAAGTTTATAAATAGTGTTTATTCTTCCGTCACATGGTTAGCGGAGTCACGCGCGTCCTGCGATTGAGCACTTTTTTGTTTTATCCTTTGCGATTGAGCACTTTTTTGTTTTATCCTTTTTCGTTTGTTATTATTTTTTAATATAAATGGTGTTTGTAAATGAGTTAGTAGCAATTTCTTATATAACTTCTATCCGTTTTTTTTTTAAGGTGATGAAGGTCCAAAACTACTACCACTGTCTATTTTTGTAATTAATCAAAAGCCTAAATGAAAACTTTCTTATTTACAACAACTAAAAATGACGATTTTTCTATACAAACTTTTATTTCCATTTTAAGCTCCCCTCCTCCCCAAAGGATGTAATTTCAAAAAATTTAAATGACCCACACATCAATTTCTTAAAATCATTTCTTAGCTAACATATCCTAATTTTCTGGGTAATCAGAAGCCTAATTACCACATCACATATTTACAACTTTGAAATTGACGATTTTTCTATTTAAACTTTCATCCCCATTTTAACTCTTCAAGAGATGTTATTTCAAAAATGTCAAGACATATCATTTTTAATCGTAATCAATAGCTTACATACCGATTTTCATACTTCTAAGTCAAAAAATGACAAAGTCCGATAGAAACTTGCACCTCCTATTCTGCTCCTTTAAGGGGTGAGTTCCTAAAATCCTTTCATCTTCCAAGTCTTTAAATAATTTTCGAGATTTTGTAATTACTCAGTGATATATAAATAAAGAAATGAATGAGTAAGTGAAAAAAAATGAAATAGTGTAAATTAAGGGGTTGGAGAGTGCATACAAGAGTAAAGTGCTTTCTTTGAGACTAGAATTAATTTTTTATTACTTCTGACGGTTCATAAAAATATTCCAAGCAATTAGAATCATTTTCTAGGGTCTAAAACCGCCCTTACGAACGCTCCTCTTTTGATCTAAATTTTGGTTGTCCCGAATTTATTTGGGTGAGTGTATATTTACAAACGACTATTACGCTCGAGTAACCGAGCTTCGTTTTATAGATAATTTCTAAGTATAAATTCTCCTTTACATTTTAAATTAGGGGTTGCTATGCATTTCTATACCTTAGGAATTTTCATGTATTGGAATCAATAAACATATAAGCACCGAATCACCGATACTGGAATTTTCCGTGATTTTTCAGACTGGCAGCTGTAACATTCCAAACATTTTTCGGACGACGAGACGTCCGACTGTCGTGTTTGCACAAACTATCAGAATTGAAAGTAAAAGTAAGGGTTAATTGTATTTTCTAGATATCGTAGGAGCCTTAAGTTTTATTGTTTTGTTTTTTTTTTTAATTAAAAAAAGCATTGCGAGACTTTTAAGTTATTTTTTCGCAAACCCAGAGTTTCCTGAAAAACATTATTTAAGAAACAATGACCTTGTGGATTCTCATTTATCATAAAAATTTAAAGAACATTAAATAAATATACTTAGATAATTTTTAATATTTATACCCAACCTTTCAATATGTATGATGCATTTTTCTGATATAAAATTTTATTTTTTATTGAATGTGTATTGCATAATTGTACTATAAATCTAGTAAAAATCTACAAACTTTTTTTTGTTTTTATTTTCAATACATAATAGATAGTCAAATACCCTATGCAGTACTTCGCAAAGCACTGATGAGAGAATTTATTAAGGAACAAAACATTTAAAAAATATGACCTTAGATTTATTCAAACAATTTTAAATAAGCTAACTTATCTACCCCCAGTTCGTTTAGACTCTTTGGTCGTAATAAATCCGATCAAACAAATGTCAAGAAAAAAATGGGCTGCCAGTCAAAATGTTAAAAACAAATCCTAAATTACATAAAACTATTTTGGACTTAAATACTTTATGGTTAATAATTATATAAAGTAGTACATGTTGCACTAAAAAATTAATTAAGATTTTTTTGGTCCAAAATTCTTACTAAAAGAGGATGAAGCATTTCTATTTCTATTTAATTGTATACTTTCTAATAGCTCAAACTTACTACTTGTTTAAAAGGACTTAAAACAAATATTAAAATAATTTTAATTAAATTTTAATTGGTTTAACGTAAGTGATTTGCATTATTGATGAAATCTTTGTCAATTTTAACGCTTGTTAAGGTCCGGTTATTTCTGGTTAGTTCTGGTTCTCCTATAATTTTTAAAAATGATACACTTACTTAATACATTTTTTTTATCGCTCAAAAAACCTAATTTAGCTTAGGAAATAAACTAATGAAATGAAATATTTAGTATTAAATTAAAGTCACAATAAAAATGAATAAGCAGCTACTTTTATTTTATTAATTTAAATAAAATAAATTACAAAAACTATTATAAAATGTATATCTTAAAATCAAATATTATGATATCCAATAAGTCGCAACATAATGAGTAAATCGTAAATGAAAAAATTATAACCGCTACTCATAAGGAAGTATCGACTATGAAAGGTTAATAAAAAATTGATTAAAACTGTGGCGACTCGTGGTCACTACGACAGGGAGGCTATAAACTGTAGAGAAACAAGTTCCCAGAAAAAAATGTTTTTTGACCACGCACAATTTTACCGAAATTTGTAATACATGAGTTGCTTATACTCTAAATTATTTAAGAAAGGCTACAAAAAAAAACAAAATAACAATATAACCAATAACTAAATAATAAAAAAATAATGTTTTGTATCTTTGTTTGGTTTATTTTAATTTAAAATTTTAAAGTAGAAATTAATTTTTTCTAATTTTATATTGTTGTGATTGTAGCAATTTTAAAATAAAAATCAACCATATAATAAAAGAAAAAAATAAGATAAATATGTTTTATAGTTTAGTGACAGATTTATGTTTTAATAAGTTTTTTTTGGGTTTCTTGCCTGGAAAGTTTCTAAAAAATGGGACTACTTCGGTCCTGGTCCCAGGGTATAGTGAACTGAGGGGGCTCAGTCTTATTTACCCCTATAAACTTGCAGATAGCCTGAAACAGAAACAAAAACCCAAAAAATTTAAAAAAACTTTTCTACGCCACCGTTGTCAAGACTAAATAAAAAATTAAATGGAGATTAAAACTAAATAATTAAAAAATTTTGGTTTAAAAATTTTGGAAATTCTAAGAGTTTTTTTTTATATTAATGACGTTTTGTCATAAATAACATATCAGTTTGTTTAACTGATATATTTAAAATTTTTAAAACTTCCATACCATTGGCCAAACGCATAAAGGAACATAGAACTTACATTAAATACACAGTATTCCACAAATCAAAAATTTGTCAACGCGCACTTTATAGTACCCATATAATAAACTGGAATGCTTCTAATATTTTAGCAAGGGAAACTTGTTAAAAAAATAAAATAAAAGAAAGTACTTTTATAATAATTAAGAAAAATAAAATTGTCAACGCGCGATTTATAGCACCCACATAATAAACTCCAATGCTTCTAATATTTTAGCAAAAAAAACTTGTTTAAAAAAACTTAAAATAAAAAAAAACTTTTATATTATAAAAAAAAAAATGTGCAGCATCAATATTTGTTAACTTAAATAATACATGGTTGATCTATGCTTGATGTTGCAGTAATTTCAGGTAAACTTAAAATCAGTTAACACACCACCTTGTTGTCTTTTTGAAATAAATATACCAGTCAATAAAAAAAAACTAATAAGTCATTTATGTCAAAATGTCATAAATATTAAAAAGCTGTCAGAATTTCCTAAATTTTTAAACCAAAATTTCTTAAGAATTTAGGATTAATTACTATTTTCTTTTTGTTTAAATTTCATTTTGACAACGGTGGTTGACTTGCCACAAAACTGTAGATGAGTTTTAAGAGTTTTCGATTTTTTTTTGTTTTTTTTTTCGGGAGAAGGGTTTCTTTTTTCTGTTTTAAGTGACCTGCAAGTTCATAGGGGTCATGGGACTGAGCACACTCAGTTTGCTATGCCCCGGGACCAGGACTGAACTGATCCAATTTTTTAGAAACGTTTTAGATGAGAAACCCAACAAAAAATTTAAATGTTTCAAAAAGTTACCTTTTTTGGTGACTTATTTAAAAAAATAGTCTAAGAGCTTTTCTTTAACAATAATTAAGAAAAAAAAAACGTAAATCATACATTATATGTTGGTCAAATAATAAAACTAAATCAAATGTTTTTTAGGCGGCTTGATTGCCTTTGATTTATATGTACAAAGTAACAATACCATGTTCTATATATTTTCTTAATACTAGTGACGTTAAATAATGTTTTGGGTGCTGACCGTTTCTAAAATAAATGTCTTCTTGTTAAGGTCTAGCCAAAATAACTAGTTCCCTAGCTGTAAGTTATTCCAGGTATGGGATAATCATTTATCTTTACTCTGACTGTTTTGTTTTAAAATTACCAATTCCGCGTCGTCTAATGGGTAAATTGGTGTTTTTACTACCTACTGTATTTAAGACTAAAATTATTTATTACTAAACTAGGTAAGATATCTTTATTTATTTATTTATACTATGTGTTTTATTTTCACAAGCGTTTTAAATTATTTAGATGAAATTTGTTTTCCATTAACCAAAGAGCTTTGTGAGTATTGTGTTGCCGTAGTTATACGGGTTATCTTAGGTTATCTTATTTTTTAATCTTGGGACGGTCCACGAGGGCTTAAAGTCCAAGTAGTAACATACAGGGGGTGCCTTAAGTAAAGTAAGAGGCAATTTATTGGCACGAGACTTGAAGGATAAGCAAAGATTCCCACAGGTCGAAGTTAGCTCAACCTAGATACTCTTAGGATAAAGGAACGATCAAAGTGAGAAGTCGGAGCCTGTTCATTTGGAGTGTGAAGTAAAGTCATGTAACCATATTGGAAGTCGCTAGGGAAGGAATATTATGGGCAAACTTTTTGGAGCAGAAGCCGTAAGAATACACCTTTTATTTATTGTATTTATTTATAATTTTATGCAAGCTTTAAAATGCATATAGCCTTATGCATTAATATCTAAGTAAAAAGAGCTGAACATCAAAAAAGTAATAAATATTAAATATTACAAACTCCGTTCTTATTTTCTGTCAATTTGGAACAAAGAAAAATTAAGCGATACCAAAATTTAAACTCCAAACGGAAACAGCTATTTTATCAGTTAAAAAATGTTATGGATTTCGACCACATATGGTCAAAATTAATCGTCAAGATTTATAGCTATTATCAGTCATCAGAAAAAAACACAAAGTACATCAGACTTTTAAGTGAAAGTTCTTAATTTTATTAGAATAAAGATTTATCTATTAATTTATAACACTTGACAAAGCCATTTATTTGTAAAGCTGCACGTGTGCAACCTGTCCCCAAAAAAGGATGCAAAACTCTTCCTTCTAACTATAGACCTATATATCTACTTTTTGTTGTTTGCAAAGTAATGGAAAAAATTATTAATTCCCAAATCTTAAAGTATCTGGAAAAACACAAGATCTTATATGATAGACAGTATGGATTCCGTCTCAGAAGATTCACAGCTGATCTTTTTTTCTTTGTCTCACACAACTGGAACAAGTCCCTTGAGTTTCTTGGTGAGTCCCAGATCGTTGCTTTTGACATATCCAAAGCTTTCGATCAGGTCTGGCATGATGGGCTTCTTAATAAACTTCCTTCTTACGGTTTTCTACCTAAGCTTTGCTCTTGACTTTCTAGTTTCTTTCCTAATCGACGTATATCAGTTATTGTAGATGGTCATTCTTCCAGCTTCTACCAAATTTATGCTGGGGTGCCCCAGGGCTCAGTGTTGGCACCCACGCTGTTTCTACTACACATTAAAGATCTTCTCTCTTCCACAATCAATCCCATTCATAGTTTTGCTGACGATAGTACCCTCCACTCTAGTATCCAATTTCTTAAGCCACCATGTAATTCTGATTTGGAAAACAAGCGCAGGACAATGCAGATATCTCTTTCACAAGACCTCTAACTTATCTTGGATTGGGGCGCCAAAAATCTTGTTTAGTTTAATGCCTCGAAAACACAGTCATGTTCGCTGTCGCGAAAAAAGTCTGCCAATGCCCATCCGTTACATATGAGCAGCCAAGTTCTGCAGAACAAAGAGTCGTACTTTTGAGAATAACCTCAACTGGCACAAGCACATTACATCTTTAGCCTGGAAAGCTTTAAAAAAGCTTGGATTCCTTTTTCGAGCAAGAAAGTATTTTTATTTTTCCAATCTGTATATTCTCTATGTATCCCAAATCAGACCCTCTCTAGAATATTGTTCTTAGGTCTGGAAAATGGCGCCCCCTACAACACTTAGCATTCTGGACTCCATTTAAAGAAGAGCCGTTCGTCTTATTAATGATCCCACGCTTACAGAAAGGCTTTCTCTTCTTGCCCACCGTCGAGCTGTAGGGGATCTGTCGCTCTTCTATAGGTATTTTTACGGCTTGTGCTCAGAGGAGTTGGCCAGTATAATTCCTTCTCTGGCAGCTCCCAACAGAGCAACACGTAGTGCAACTTTTATGCATCCATTTACAGTTCAATTAGAGAGGCCCCGAACTTTACGCTTTCTACGTTCCTTCATCCCTAGAGAGTCAAGACTGTGGAACCTGCTGCCCGCAGAAGTTTTTCTTTCTCCTCCCAATCTCCAAATATTTAAGTCCCGTGTGAACAAACTCCCTCTCACCACATTTAAGACACCCACGGTACGTTAGTACTTAGGCATTAGCCTTCATGGACTGCCCCAAGATAAAAAAAAATACAATTCACATTAAATACGTTTAAGCTTTTTACCTAATATTGCAAAATTAATAAAATAATTGTTATTGTAAAACCACTACATCACCGTAAATAAAAGATGAGTTGGGTCGAAGCGTACCTGCTATTAAAAAAAATGGCTGCTTGTTCTTTGAATACGCAATTTAAAAAGTATAGCATAGAAAACCTAAAAATTAGGTTGCCTTTTAATTACTTGTAGAAAATCCAAATTTATGATGCAATTAATTTTACAAATAGACAACTCTTTAAATTCAACTTTAACATTTCCTGTAAAATTTTGAGTTGAGAAGTTTTATTACTTTTAAACATAATATTATGCGTTTATATTGCACATTTTCTATTTAGTTTATTGGGTTTTAGAGTGCACGTGGCTGCTTTTATAAAGGAACATGAAAGCGTTTTAGTAGCTTTCATATCATAAGAAAAATTCTTAAATCACAATATTATTTTTTAAACGTAGAATGAGTTTACATACAAAACTGGAGGGGGTGTTAATTGGGTAATTTATAAAGTTAAATGTATTCATGACCTTAAAAGTTATAGTATTTAAATTTACCACAAAATATTTTCTTAAAAAAACATTTACAATCTTTACCTGGAGACGCCTGGAGATACAAGTTGAAACGATGTATTTTTAACCCTTCAGGACAGGAATATTTAGAGCTTTCGTGATCGGCCGTCTCCCGTCTTCAACAGTTAACGGAAATTCGATCCCGTACTTTAGGCCCATACGTATATTTATTTGTTTTTTAAGTATCAAAGAATATTGTTGCAAGACAAATTGCATTTAGGTAAAAAAATTAATAAAATAAAAATCTACTCTCGTTAGGGCTCTTCTTCGAGCCGAATAACTGTCTCTTTGATTATAGTCATCATCACTCCCTAACAATTAAAAATGAATGTCTTTATCTTTTCTTTCATAATAGTATATTATTTTATATGGAGGAAAAGTGACACTTTTTATGGCGCGCCCGTGTTTGACAGCCGACCGGAGTGAGGCTGGTAATAGAAAGCAAGCCATGAAAAGTAACTTTCCTTTATAAAAATATGCTTATTTTTCTTTAAACGTCGAAAAAACATGTCTTTTTAATAGTAATAGTTATTAAAGATAAATGGGTTCGCAACATAAAGCTGTTAGTGGACACTGTCAACAATATTTTTTTTTTAAATTGCGTCTCCAATTGCGTTTTAATTCCGTATTGAAAAGCAGTTTGTACAGTGACGGCTATTAAATCTTGGGCAAAAAATTTGTTAAATTTTGACTTTTCTGCCAATTTTTGTAAATCGTTCTTTTTTCTGTCCGGAAATCGATTCAGTACAAAAGGAAGCATGATATTCTGTAGTATATCTATATAGACCTCTGCATTGAACCCTCCTTCGATAAAATAACATACACCAAGTCCTTGTGCACTCAGCCATCCCCAAACATTTACCGAAAATCGCCCAGTACTTCTGTCCTTTTGGGTATATTTTTCATCAAATCGTGTTCCTTGAGGCCTGTATACCTTAAGTATCCCATTGTAGCACGACTGAAACACTTTTTCATCGGTGAATATTATATTTTCCCAAAAAATCGGAGGTTCCAAGTAAAATTGTAGAGCAAATTCAATGCGTTGTTCTTTATTTGCATTTCTTTAAAACGGTTTTACGGCTGCCTGGTGGCAGCGCAATTCGGATATTTGCCTTATTCTTCCCGTGCCGTTCTAACCGATTCTGGGAAATTGCTTTCCGTTTTTGCTGTAACTACAGATTTAAATGGTGGTTTCTCAAAACATTAACTGAATTATTGTCTTGATTCGATAGTTTGGGGCGACCACTTCCAGCTCTTCTCTCAAAGCAGTGTGTTTCCTTGCATTTTTGTTTAACAAAATGAATAGTACTCTTGGGATGTTAAGCTCTTCTGCCACATCCCTTTTCTGGCCAACCTTTCTGCTCAATATAATGAATAATTAACACTTTTTGATCCAAAGTAAAGTTTGGCATTTTACAAAATATTTGTAGACACTGACAACGGAAACCTGTTTCTTTATTAGGTTTTTCAACAGGTATTTATATTCAGTGAAAGGTGGCATACGTCTATTTTACTTAAGGGAAAAAGAATTGCACAAGATTTAATGGCCGTTACTGTACATTTAATATTTAATTAAGTAATAAATAAAATTTTTAGTTTTGTTTTTAGTTTAATAAATATTAAGTTATTGACGCTTGTTTAGTTGTTTGTTTGTATCTATGTTGCTATAATAACACTTTTTCCTCCGCCGGCGAGAAAGTGAAAAGTAAAGCTCCGGCGGAGAAAAAATGAAACTTCGCGGTCATCTACACAGTCGAGTAATGTTGGATTAACTGACGCATAAAGAAAATAGTATATTATATGGAGAAAAAGTGATACTTTTCATGGCGCGCTCGTGTTTAAGAGCTGAACGGAAAAAGGCTGGTAATAGAGAGCAAGCCATAAAAAGTAACTTTTTCTTCAAATAAATTATGCTAATTTTTTATTCAAAAGTCGACAAATTAATTGCATTAATTGCGTCAACAATATTTTTTTCCGTATGGATAAGCAGTTACTGAGTAAGTACATTTAATATTTAATTAAGTAATTAAAAATTTTAGTTTTGTTTTTAGTTTAATAAATATTAAGTTGTTGACGCTTGTTTTGTTGTTTGTTTGTATCTATGTCGCTATGATAACACTTTTTCCTCCGCCGGCAGCAAAGTGAAAAGTAAAGCTCCGGCGGAGGAAAAATAAAGCTTCGCGGTCGCCAACACAGTCGAGTAATGACGAATTTACTGAGGTTTGAAGAGCAAATTTTCATAAAAACAGTGCAGCTTAACACAAAACTTACGTGATCTATCTCGTGTATATTCCACAATCATACCCACTCTATTTTTTTTACTTCTTTGAATTGGCGCCAATACAAAAAAAAAATATTGTATTCATATTTTTTTAGCCCCTGAACACACGCATCCCGTTTTAAATTTTTAGAATCATCCGCGTTTTAACACGTGTCCTGTACTAAAAGGGTTTTAAATAAATGAAGATCTTGAAAATTTTGTTAACACCTTTCATTCAACAATAAAATACTTATGTAAAAAGCATCTCATCCCAAAACAATTTATTGTGCATAACCAGATTACCATAAAAACCATCCAGTGTAACTAAATAGCTCTGCTTTAAAGTAAAGACGTAATAAAAGCTTTAATTTCGGTTTACAAAGTTACCCTTCTTAACCTTAATTGTAGAAAAGTTTTTATATTTTCAATTTAAATAAGAAAAGCAAGCAGTAAGATTACCACTGGTAAATATATTGGTAAAATTTTCACCTAGTAGATGTAAGACAAGTTATGGGTGTCTAATTTTAAAATAAAAGAGTGCAAAAAATATGCATTAATTCATTCACAAAAGTCTCGAAAACTGCTGATCCCATGGTAGTGACTATATGTAAAGATGTGGCGGATTTTTTAGTCGCATTTTTTATATTTTTCTTTTAGATATATAATTAGATTTAGATCTAAATATTAAAATGTACGTTTATATGTTTTGCTCAGTAGGTTACATGTGTTCTAATACAATTTATGTGTTTCAGTTATTTATAGATATTACCAACTAAAATAATCTTCCATTTCAAAATATATCAATTTATAAATATTTCTCTGACCGTATTTTTTTAAACAAACAAAAAACTTGAGGACCTGTTTTTATTACACAATTTGTGTATACAGGGTGTAAAAAGTATGATGCTCACGATTTTATTGGGCGATGGAGGAGCTCAAAACAAGTCAAAAAAACGCAAGGGTCAAAAGTTAATTGTTTTCGAAATATGGCCTTTTAAAGTTTAAAAAAGTTGACAACACCGCGCCCGTTTTATCGCAGCGAGACGGAACGTCGAACGTTTTTTGCAAAGTTTTGCATATTTACACTTTTTTTAAGAAAATGTTTATTTACATACAAATAATAAAAATTACTTCTTGCAATTTATTTTGCTAATTAATTTAAACTTAAATTTAGGTAAGAAACAATAAATAATTATTGTTTTTTTTTAATTTGTAATTAAAAAATAGTAGTACTTACCAAAAGAATAGACTAAATATCCATTTTAAGAACACAAATTATAATCATTATGTTTTAAAACAGCACTTTTTCATTTTGCTTACAGAATAAGGTTTTTCGGTTGCACAAATTCCGTTTTTAAAAATCTTTGGTACATTTTGCATTACGGTTGTCGTAAATTTAAAACATATCGGCATATTTTTTCGATTTAAAAACCAACAAAAATATCGCGGCCGGGCAGATGTGCAAAATGTACAACTGACTTTACTTCACACACAAGGCATCTAGGGAGCTCTGTTGCCAATGGTTTTTTAACTGGGGGAAATTTTTTTTTTTTGCAGATTAAAACATATAAAACTTAATTTATTTTATTACCAAATGAATCTACTGATAAGCTATTAAGACGAAAGTTTCCGATTGTTAAGATTTTTAGAAATAATTGCTTCTAAAGTTCTTACTTTGACATCGTTTAGACAAAAATCTGTCAAGTTTAGACACATAATATGTCATATAAACGTTTAAATTGCTTTGAGCCCCACTATCGCCCATTTAAATCGTGATCATTATACTTTTAACACTCTGTATAATTTTTCATTTCTTTAAAATTTTAAACGGTTCTAGTTTCTATAAATTATTTTTTTATATCTTAGTTTTATCTGTGGGGTGGTTTAAAGATTGGTGTTCTACAAAATTTTTTTCTTTTATTGGTAAATATACAAAACTCTCAAAAATATCGACTATTTAAATAAAATGCTGTGAAGTGACGCCATCTTTGTTTCCATATTAAAGCTGTTGATATAAAATTTATTATTACACCTCTGATCTGATCTGAATGTTCAGAGGGTGGTAATATACCACTGCACCTAGACCTCAGTAGGTCCTTTGTGCTTCCTCTTGTTAAAATAGTTGACGACGTCTTTATGTGGAATCTCCCTAATTTCGTCCAGTAATGGCCAATTCGTGCCCAGCATGGAGTTCCGTTCGAATGTGAGGGCGGGACAATCGCAAAGAATGTGTTCCGCGGTCTCATCTTCTTGTTCACAGCCTCTACATAATCCTGTGTTCGTTAGACCCATTTTAAATAGGTGTCCTCATAGCCCGCAGTGGCCAGTTAGAACGCCCGTTAGTGTTCGGAGGTTCCCTCTGGACATCATAAGGTTTTTTTTCGCTATTGACTTGTCTGGATAGCTCAGCATTATTTTTGCAAAATTGCAGTTTGTAGTATCATCCCATTTCCCTTTAAACAGTCGATGGGAGTATCTTTAAGATATTTAACTGTTAGTAGGGGAAATAGTTTCATCCGCAGCCGCCCTGGCAGCGAGTCAGGGTAGATTACCTTTAGATATGTCATGTCCTTGTCCAGCAGTTGACCCATTATTTAGAGAGTGTTAGTCAGGGCTTGATGACATTCTAGTACTAGTCCCGAGTAATTGTGGTCTTTCAGGGCTAGTAATGTTGACTACAAACTATATTATATATAAATTATATATATATATATATATTATATAATATATATATATATATATATATATAATATATATTATATATATATATATATATATATATATATATATATTATATATATATATATATATATATATATATATTATATATATATATATATATATATATATATATATATATATATATATATATATATATATATATATATATATATATATATATATATATATATATATATAAATATCTATATGGAAAATGGGATTCGGCCAATTGTTTTTAAACTTTGCAAAGTAATAGTTTTCATGCTGATCAAAAGTCTTTATAGACACAAAACCCAAAAACCCCTCTACCTCCAACCCAAAATCAGCCTTAAAGGTCACTGGGGGTTTAGAGACTTTTGAGGGGGTTAGAGGAATTTTTGATTAAAACCCATTTTCTATAGGAAAATTGCGGGATCCATTAAAATGCGTTTATCTTGAAAACAGTTGCTCCTAGAGAGCTAAAGAAGGTATATATTTTTGACGCAGAGGGAATTATAGTACCTTCTTTTTTAATAAACAGGTCAATATAGTAACCTTCAAAAAAGGTATGCTATTTAAAACAAGTGTGGTAGGCTGTTGCTGGCTCCCTCTACTAGCAACATCAAAAACATAAACAAATTTGAATTTCTTGCTTCAAAGAACCCCAAATCCCCAATTTTGTACCGCTATGTCATTTAGTTAAGAAATTATTACGAATAAACGAAAACATAATTAAAAGTTTAATACCCTGTATCTTAGTTATTATCAACTTTGTGATAAGGCAAGTTTACGTTAATTACATTATTTCGACCTAACGAATTTGCTGTTGCTGTGTGTTCCATTTCAGTTTCATTTTTTTATTATCTTTAAAACTGTCTATAGTTATTTTACTTTTTAAATCACTACATTTTGCAGCAGGTGGAAATTCTATCTGCTCATGTAAAACTGTAGTGTTTATCTTTCAAATGTTACCATAACCTAATAAGGCATTTTCTAATTTTAAAATTAGTGATTAGTGTAATTAAGTACATATTTTAAGATGAAGAAAAAGAATGTTATTATATAATAATAATGTGTAATAATGTACACGTAAAAAATATATATCTTACTTTTAATTTATAGAAAAAAAATATTTAATCGAAATAGTTGTATTACTATTTTCCCTTTTTGCTCCAACCAATTTAAATTTTCATAAAATATAAAGGCTTTTAAAATAACCTAATTTTATGTTCTTTGAAACCGAGGCAACCTAGAGTATATAAACTAAGACCCTACTACCATTATTTAATTCTTACGTTCCAAATAACACCGATATTATAGTTGAATTACAGAAAGCACCCTGCTAGTATTTTCAATAAATATATAGCACGAAATAAACAGTTTTCTTATTGATTATTGTTTGGCGTGCTAGCAGGTAAAAAACTATATATTTCCATAAAAATGGCATACATTAGAAAAGGGTATGCTGTAAAGATTTATTCAGAATATTAAAAGAAATATATTAAAGGGAAAAAAGTACTACATTTTTTGTATAGAGCCCACAAAGATTTGTATGAAGCCTAAGTACTAGGTACAGTGAGTAACAGATTTTTAAGTATTTAATCCATTTTACCCAGTTCCGTTGGTATTGGTTCCAAAACGCGGTAGTGCTACCACGGAGTTTTACAAATAACTGCTACCTCTGGACTATCTTATTATATCTGATTAAACCTGAGTTTTTGAGGTCACAATTATCTTAGAATTTAAAATGCAGTCAGGATTTTATTTACTAAATAAAGAAAATTGCTACATTTTACCTATCATATAGAGTAAGAGCCCAGTGCCCCCAGACATAACTTATTTTCTAAAGGACAATATGTGTATTGAATACCAGCATACCTGCTAAGTTCGTTAGACGGCCAATTCACAGATACCAGGTGGGAAAGGTAACTTAAAATAGGGTTAACCTAACTTATTTTCTAATGATTGATTTTTATACATATTTCATGAAATATTATTATAAAATAATATTCAACATTTACAGACACTTTCCGTCGGCTATAACTTCCGCCAGACGCTTTAAAGCTCCCAAAAAAAATGTAATTTTACTTATATTCTAATATCTGGTTTTTACATATGTTATTTAAAGGACTATTTTAAATATATATTTATTTGGCCAGATCAATCGTAAGGACCAAACATCTCCCAGACACCAAAAACATTTAGCCATGAGTATGAGCGCGTCGGTACAATGCTCGTGCTTTGAAGCGAGTGAGATATCTACCCGAAGTTAAATACTTTACTGAAACTATTTGAATAATTATTACTTGAAATTATTTAAAAAAACATTTGTATAAAAATATTGTAAATTTTTTAAAAATTAACTTATGGATGGTAGGTGGTAGAGGAGCTTTCCTCGCCTGAGGCGGTACCACCCCACTTGCCCTTTAAAGGACTCGTGAAGTCTTAGTACGTTTCGAGTTCTGGGCGGTGAGTCAGTTTTCCTTCTTCCTCCTCCTTCTTTCTCTTTTAGTTTTCCTTCTTCCTCTTCTTTCTTTTTCTTTTCCTTTCTTTTTTTTTCCACTCTACTAGAATTTGGAAATAATGATGATGGCACACCCGAACGTAAAGTTATCCGTGGTAAAATACCCCTCCATTCGGTTCTCCCGGCGAGGGGTACATTTGGGGGCCACCATCGAAAAGTCTGATATCGTTCACAAATATATGTGGGTTAACTCCTAACGTAAACTCTGTTCACAATTATCTTCAATCCTCAAACCCCACATACTATTTCTTACCGAAACCCAAATAAGTCCCAAAACAGCAATCCAACCACCTCCTTTTCCCAGGTTATGAACTCATTTCATCTTTTCGACCCACGGCGGCGTTTGTGCTTACGTTCGAACGATCGCTTGTGTTAGGTTTCAACCGAATCGGGATGATATTCTTTGGCTTAAACTTACTTTCAGATCTTCTACCAAATTCATCTGCTGTATATACCGGTCCCCGTCTGACGATTCCTACAACGAGTTCTTTGATTTCCTTTCAATAAAGATCGACAATATTATTTCCCAGTTTCCATTGGCCGAAGTAATCGTCCTCGGGGATTTTATTGTTCATAATAAGGATTGGCTAGGCTCCACAAAAACTGATACACAAGGCAGAGCAGCAGAAAATTTCGCAATCAGCAACTCGCTCACCAATCTAATTATGGAACCTACCTACTTTCCTAGGGTTCCCACCCATAATTCTAACCCCCTGATATCTTTCTTACTTCCACCCCCGAACTCTATCAAGCATCAGTAACTGCTCGCCTTGGTCGCTCTGACCATGGTTTGGTCACCGTATCATACTCCACTCATTTTGAGGCAACTGAAAGCATGCCGCCACGAACTGTCTGGCACTACAATTCGGCCGACTGGGATGGTCTAAGAGATTTCTTTGCTAGCTACCCTTGGAATCCTACCTGCTTTTCTACTCACGATCCTTCAGAAATATGTAAAAAAATTACCGAAATAATTCAACTAGGCATTGAGACCTATATTCCCCACACTAAAAAGAACCCCATAACTTCAAATCACAAACCGTGGTTTTCTAAATCCTGTGACAAAGCCAGACTTTTAAAACTTCAGGCCCACAAAAAGTTTCTTCAAAACCCCAGTCCCGAAAATCGACAGGCTAGCATCGAAGCAAGAAATCAGTATAATCAGACCATCTCAGAAGCAAAAGACCGTTTTAACAATCGAATAAAAGATAAAGTTCTCTCTTGCTCAAATGGCAGTAAAGCTTTTTGGTCCTTTGCCAAAAATATTAGTCAGAACTTTTGCACAAATTCTTTTCCACCCCTAATCTCTGAAGATGGAATTGTCTCAACCTCCAAAGGAAAAGCCGAACTATTTGCCAAACAATTTGCTGCCAATTCTACGCTTGATCCTCCTATTAATCTTCCTCTTCCAACAGTTGTCCCTGTTTCTCATAAAATGTCCGATATAATTTTTAAAGTCAAACAGATCAAGCTTATTCTTTCTTCTCTTAATACTAAAAAATCGTCTGGGCTGGATGGCATACCAGCAATAGTCTAGCAATGTGCTCCCGAGCTTGCACCCATCTTAACTCGCCTCTTTCGAATCTCTTACGACACGGGCATTTTCCCGGAGAGTTGGAAAGCTGCACGTGTGCAACCTGTCCCCAAAAAAGGATCCAAAAGTCTCCCTTCTAACTATAGACCTATATCTCTTCTTTCAGTTGTTTGCAAAGTAATGGAAAAATTCATTAATTCCCAAATCTTAAAGTATCTGGAAAAACATAAGATCTTACATGATAAACAATATGGATTCCGTCACAGTAGATCCACAGCTGATCTTCTTCCTTCACACAACTGGAACAAGCACCTTGAGTTTCTTGGTGAATCCCAGATCGTTGCTCTTGACATATCCAAAGCTTTCGATCAGGTCTGGCATGATGGGCTTCTTAACAAACTTCCTTCTTACGGTCTTCCACCTAAGCTTTGCTCTTGGCTTTCCAGTTTCCTTTCTAATCGACGTATATCAGTTAGTGTAGATGGTCATTCCTCCAGCTTCTACCAAATTAATGCTGGGGTGCCCCAGGGCTCAGTGCTGGCACCCACGCTGTTTCTTCTACACATTAACGATCTTCTCTCTTCCACAATCAATCCCATTCATAGTTTTGCTGACGATAGTACCCTCCACTCAAGTATTCAATTTCTTAAGCCACCGTGTAATTCTGATTTTGAAAACAAGCGCAGGTCACTGATATCTCTTTCACAAGACCTCAAACTTATCTTGGATTGGGGCGCCAAAAATCGTGTTCAGTTTAATGCCTCAAAAACACAGTCATGTTCGCTGTCGCGAAAAAAGTCTGCGAATGCTCATCCCTTACATATCAGCGGCCAAGTTCTGCAGAACAAAGAGTCGTTTAATCTAGTCGGCGTTACTTTTGAGAATAACCTCAACTGGCACAAACACATTTCCGAGCCAGAAAATATTTCTCATTTTTCAATCTGTACACTCTGTATGTATTCCAAATCAGACCCTCTTTAGAATATTGTTCTCATGTCTGGGGAATGGCGTCCCCTACAACACTTAGCATTCTGGACTCGATTCAAAAAAGGGCCGTTCGTCTTATTAATGATCCAACGCTCACAGAAAGGCTTCCTCTTCTTGCCCATCGTCGAACTGTAGGGGATCTGTCGCTCTTCTATAGGTATTTTCACGGCTTCTGCTCAGAGGAATTGGCCAGTATCATTCCTTCTCTGTCAGCTCCCAACAGAGCAACACGTAGTGCAACTTTGATGCATCCTTTTACAGTTCAGTTAGAGAGGCCCCGAACTTCCCGCTTTCTTCGTTCCTTTATTTCTATAGTGTCAAGACTATGGAACCTGCTGCCCGCAGAAGTTTTTCCTTCTCCTCCCAATCTCCAAAAATTTAAGACCCGTGTGAACAAACTCCCTCTCACCACACTGAAGACACCCACGGTGCGTTAGTACTTAGGCATCAGCCTTCGTGGACTGTTCCAAGATAAAAAAAATATATTAAAATTTTCC
Organism: Listronotus oregonensis; assembly: GCA_019359885.1. NCBI lineage: Eukaryota > Metazoa > Arthropoda > Insecta > Coleoptera > Curculionidae > Listronotus > Listronotus oregonensis. The sequence continues at coordinate 19,707 of JAHBCN010001424.1, forward strand.
GCAAGTATACTTAAATATTTACCAATTTTAGTTTAATTGTTTTCTATTCCTAATTTAATGTAATGAAGTTAATGATTAAAATTGATTTTACAATGGCCAATATGTTTATTTTAATAATTTTAAAAGATATTTAAAATACAAAAATTTTCTTATTATTATTATAAATTTTAATAACCTTTTTCTATAATAATAATATTTATTAAAAAATATGTTAATGTCTCTCATGTCTCTTAATCGTCCTGGCCATCAATGTATATATATATATATATATATATATATATATATATATATATATATATATATATATATATATATATATATATATATATATATATATATATATATATATATATATATATATATATATATATATATATATATATATATATATATATAAAACTATCATTCGGGATAATCGTTTATTTAGAACTTTGTTTTCACAACGTTTCGCCGAAATCACATTCGGCATTTTCAAGTGATGTTGTTCGCTCTGCGTCTCGACTTGAACTACCTACTGATCAGCGTTTATCTCGAAAACAGTTGCTCCAAGAGACTTAAATGAAATATACATTTTTGACGCAGCGGGGATTACAGTAAGTTTTTTTAATAAAAAGGTCAATATTAAGCTCAAAAAAAGTTATGCCATCTAAAACCCCCAAATCTACAATTTTGTACCGCTATGTCTTTTAGTAAAGAAATTATTACGAAAAAACAATAACAAAATTAAAAAATTGACACCCTGTATCTTAGTTATTATCAACTTTGTAATAAGGCAAGTTTACGATAATTGTATTATTTTGACCTAAGGAATCTGCCGTTGCTTTGTGTCCCATTACTTTTGGGACACCCTGTATATTTTTTATTAAAAATCGTACAACTAGGGTAATGAGAAAGTACACTCCTTCAGAAAGGATTTTTTTAAAATAAATTTATATTTTTGTTTTTTTTTTTAAGATTTTAAACACAAGAAAATCTAAGAGTACAATACGGGATGATTACTTTGTATTTGTTAATTTGTTTAAATATTTGATTTATATAGAGTTGTCTGTTCGGTAGCGTAGTGGTCAGAGCCTCGGCTCGCCGCGCCGATCGGGTTCGAATCCCCGCGGGCAGACATATTTAGTATATTATTTAAAAATAACGTCCGTGGTGGCACTACCGCGTTGTCTGGTGCTGTGTAAATGCAATTTGATGTTTCATGCTTGGGCAGTTGACGGAACTGGGGCATAAAAGATGGTTAACATCGAAAACCCACTACGGTACTCTGGTATTTAGGAATATATATTATATGTATATGTCTAATATAGTATATATGTATATGCAAGTCCTTCGTGAGTTGTCACAAAGATTAAAAAAAATAGAATATTTCCTAAAAACTGCAATTTTTGTAAACACAATTACTACCAGTTTAAATCTTGTATGGCATATTATCTAAAAACCAATTACTAAGTAAAACGGTTTTGTTAATTACTATACCTTATAATTAATCTAATTGCAACTATAGTCTGGGCACTTTCGATAAAGAAAAACATAAAAACATCATTGTGTGCCCGTATAATAAAAGGAGTTGTCGTGTTTAAGTAAGGTTAAATGGATTCAATAGACGTCAAAAGTGTCAGAATTATTTATGGCGCTGGTTTTTTATTATCCGTGAAAAACCCTAAAAATATACAGTAAATATTGCAGATTACATTTTAAATGTTATTCTTAAGCCTTTTTTTATTTAAGAGTGATAATCTACAACAGAATTGATTTTAAAGCTGCCAGTAATGTGTTTGTTGCAGCGTTTCCTAGGGAATATCCACAACATAGCCGCTCACGTTTGGAAAATCTCTTTAATATAAAAAACATTTAAGTGCGGTTTGCAAACTATAATATGTATATTGTAATAAGGTGTATTTTATGCTCTAAAATATACAAAGAAAAAATAAAACATTTTTAATAGAAAATATCCACTTTGCTAAGTCTTGTTTACTATAATTAATATTTAAGTAACTTAGATGAAACCAATTACCTAATAAAAAATAAAACTTGGATTATTGGCATAAAAATTTTGAGAAAATGAAATTAACTTTTTTTTTACTAAACGGCCTGTCGTTACGTTAACAAATTTTATTAAAAAAAATATATAAAGTACAAAACTTAATGACAAAAAATAAATTAATCGATATTTTTTTCTAGCCAGTGCATATATTTCTTCAGTCGTTTTCATGCAGTCCTTAGTGTTGATAATGAATTAGTAGAACTTTTTATTTTAAAAAATACAAACACGCAAAAATTATGTATAAATAAAATATGAGTAGTAACGTAGTAAAGCAGACGACAGTAAAAGGCACAACCCGGCATTGTAGTGATTGGCCGAGATATATCGAGTCCGATTGGCGCAGCCAAGTTCAAGTTATTGGCGCGTTATTTGACGTTTTTTGGTTATGTTATGTTATGTTTTCTTTTCTTTTCACATGATAACAAACCTTAGACCTTAGACAAGGAAAGAGCCTTAGACCAACAAATGAACTAACATAATTTACATATTTTTGTTTTGTTGTTTGAAACTTTTGAAAGAGATTATTTTACAAACCTGTTCGTTAGAACATATTGTTTAAATAGTAAAGACGTTGTTTTAGCAAGGAATCTGGATTCATCCTTATGTGTTGCATCCTCTTCAACAAAGTCGTCTGAAGAAAATTCATCAGAAGAGTGTCATATCTGCAGCAAAAGATTTAAAAATGTGGGATTAAGGAATCGTCATATCACAACATTCCATAAAATAGAGGTGTTGAATCCAAAATTGGGTTTTATTATTTGTCCATTATGTGAGGAAGAATCTAATTGTAAAAGTCATGAGGGGTTACGAAAAAATCTTGCAGGAAATCAGGGTGAGTATTGAGTTAATGACTTTTTAATTTTCTTTTGCAAACAAGAATTTTGATACATGGGAAGATGCAGAAAAAAATTTAGACAAATTTTGCAATGCAAGATCAATTTAGAAAAAGGAATTTAAGATACTGTATTATGATTGTAACAGAAGTAACCACAAAGGTAAGTGCAATACTTGTTAGGCCGGTTTTTTTGGTACCTACCTATGAAAGTAAATACCCCTTCAATAGCTATTTTAAATATACTGGGGGTATATAAGCACCCTTTTTATACTCATCTATTATATATAAAATATCTTCAGGATACAAGCCCAACTATAAAACAACAAAATTAAAAGAGTGTCCCTCCAGGCTGATTTGCAAATTATACATTGATGGGCAAATTTAAAGTAAGAAAACACACGCTGGACATCAAGATTAAGAAGCCCAAAAATATCTCGAAGTCAGAAGAAAAAAAGGTGCAATTTGGTAAGAACTATGAGGAGCGAATGGGTACTAACTCTGTTTTAGATAAAGTTGCCAAGTCTTTGGGAGAAATTTCAACATCAAACCACAGCACGAACAGGAAATTAATCAGTTTATCAGAGAGAAGGGAAGAGAAAAATCATGCAAGGGATGGGATCAGGCAAAAAGCAAACGAATCCTTCAATGGGAACTTACAAAACTTTGTTGAAGGACTAGATGACGAAAATTTTTACTGAGTTTATGAAGGACATCCATGGAACCAAAAATTTCAGAGGAAGATAAATAAAACTACGAAGCGAAAAATGGAGAAACAGGAGTTTTTTCCCTTCCAAAAAAACCCCAAAAAAGTGAAAATATAAAACTATCCAAATGTTTATAATCCTATATAATCCCACAACATACCTATTTTATTATTTGTATCTTGTTGTTATATCTGTATTGAATTTTTATTTAGCTTTATTAGATTAGTTTATTGTAAAAATTAAAAATTTTTTAAAAATAATTTATAAATTAAATAAAAATGAAAGCCAATTATTTTTAAACCTAACTATCTGGTGTTTTATTTGGGTTTACGACTGACCATTCCCCCGTTACACATGGAGGGGTCAAATTTTATTCAGTATTCAGTCAATATTTCCCCCATTTTAAAAATAAACATTTATAAATAGGTATGATGGGTGATGGAATGGAAAACGTCTCCCTTTTAAAAAAAAAAAAATTTTTTCTTTTGACATACCTATAATTATCATAAAAATTTGTTCTGTCAATAATGACATTAAAATCTAAGACAAACATTTGTTATTCCACCCCAACATTTTTCATGCAAAAAAATAATATAAATATATAATAATTAAATACAAATAATAATTTAATAAAATAAATAATAATTAAATACACATTATCACAATTAGAATTTTTTGAAAATAGGTATCCCCCACATTTTTATTGGGATTCTCTACAAGTCTAATAAAATTTTAAAGGGCCTAAATTATTAAATTATATTTTACTTATTAATTTCAATACCAATTATGGTACATTACACTTTTTTAAATGAAAAAATAGACTTTTTTTTTTTTTTTTTTAAAAAAAAAAAAAAAATATATTAATTTTTTTATTTTTTTAAAATTTTAAAAACATTCAGTAGAATTAAATTACAATATAAAAAATATCTTTATTCTACAATTCAAAATATCTTAATTTTTAATAACATAAACCCCCCAAAATTTGAATTAGACGCCCCAGGGGCCAATCACCGCAACGCTGGGTTGTGATTTTTACTGTAGTCTTAGTAAAGCTCAACAAACTAATTGTCAAGCACAAAACACGAAAAAAAGTGACAGTGACAAGTGTGAAAATTTTAGAGGTTATATTTATTACCTTGCATTTGTCCAAACAATTAAGGTATTGTCTAAAAATCTGAAATTAAAGGCCTAATATGATATTACAAATATAAATATTTAAAATGTAATAAAAATATTACCCAGATTTAAAGACACTTGTTTAAAGATATCAACCATCTTTTTAAAATGTAAAAGAAGTTTCCTAATTAAACAATTTAAGTGAACATTTAATATTTTTATAGTGTGTAAATTATTTTATTAAAGTAGATTAAGGATGATAGTTATTAGATTGGATTAAATGAATAAAACATGATTTTTAACTTAAACTAGTCTACTCAGGTCCGACTAAACGAATACGAATTATTTTTGAGTGTCATAACGCGGCATCGACTATTAACTTCGCGAAAACCGTTATACCGTCAATTTTGACAAATTTTTTGCTAATGTAACTAGCTCTTTTAATTGACCAATAAGATGTATTTTTGCTCCTTTGTTTTTGCTTTCGTGATTTACAATCGAAAATGTCCAAATTATAGATGGTACTATATATTGTCAAGTTTGTTTTTTCTTTTTTCTAATATTTTTTTAAGATTGTAACATTATAAAAAAAGTTTAAAGAATTAAATTTTATATATATATATATAAGTATATATATATATAATATATATATATATATATATATATATATATATATATATATATATATATATATATATATATATATATATATATATATATATAAATTTTTATATATTTATTTTTCTAAGAATAGACTGACTTCTTTCTAAAATTCTTATTATGGCAAAACAAAAAGATATCATATTAGGTTATAAGATTTGGGTAGAGATTTCTTGTATTTATTTATCATTAAAATTTCCCTTTTTTATTTATACAAAGTAAATAAATTTATTTAACAAGTTATTATATGTAAGATAAAGTTAAAGGTATCAAAAAAATACCAATGATAACAATATTAACAAATATAGCTTCTAAAAACTTTCTGTTATAAAAAATATACCAGAAACAAATAATTGGATAAGAACTAAACCTTTAAGATATGACATAACATATAAAATAAAAAAGTGCTAGTTTATATTAAAAAATGTACATTCCACAATAAATTTAACTCAAAGAAAAAGACTTAATAAAGTTAAAAAACTTGAGAAAATTCGCTCATAGTACTTAAAGTTATCCATATTTTTATGTTATAATCATTTTTATTGCAGGAAAACTGTCGCTCTGGCATTCCTTGTTAGCAGCTTCGAGTTTTAAAAGGTTACTGAACATCTGCACAATGTATTTTTTTCTTTTATAATACATTATTTTTTTGTGCATATATTGTTATTTTTATTTAAAAAAATGTTTGCATTTATTTTTCTCTGGAGAAATTAAATATTTTGAACTAAAGGTGTTTTAATTGTTTTTGTGGATTTATTTATTAAAAAATGGGATGCCTTTGCTTTTTATCCAGAAAATTAACTGGTACTTGTACTTTTAATTGACACTTATAAATTTTAAAAACATGAATTAATTATCCGTGAGAAAACAGGAGCTATCTAAATCTATTTCCTTGGTGAGTCCCAGATCGTTGCTCTTGATATATCCAAAGCTTTCGATCACGTCTGGCATGACGGGCTTCTTAACAAACTTCCTTCTTACTTATCTGAAAGTGGAGCTCTTGGCTCTCCAGTTTCCTTTCTAATCGACGTATATCAGTTACTGTAGATGGTCATTCTTCCAGCTTCTACCAAATAAATGCTGGGGTGCCCCAGGGCTCAGTGCTGGCACCCACGCTGTTTTTTTCTATGCATTAATGATCTTCTCTTTTTGACAGGCAATCCCATTTATAGTTTTGCTGACGATAGTACCCTCCACTCTAGTATTTAATTCTCAAAATTAAGAGGTCACGTAAATTTTTTAATTAAAAGTTATATTACAAAAAAAAAGGAATTTTTATACCATATTAATTTTGTCATATTACTAAAATAGTTAAAATAACTATATAAAATTATTACAGCAAAGAATACAGGGTTATTTTTAGGTTGACGCTTTTTTTAACTGTATATAGAACTCATTAAAAGAAACAACTTTTTTAAATAACCTTTTACAAAATACTAAATAATAACGAACTTACATTCATTTAGTGTGTCGAATACGGTCCTGTCTTAAGTAAAGTTGTCAACGCCCAAAAAGTCTTTATGCTGTAGTGCTTGGACACGTTAAACGTGATTTTCCCGTAATGTTGTCCACACTTTCTTTTGACTTGAACCGATCTGACTTGCAATCACCCGAGTACTTGGTCCAGAATGAGCCGGCAGAGAAAACCGTCACGCGTACAATCTCGAAGCAACGTTTGCAGATTAACGACACTCTCCTTAAATGAGAAACATATCCACGTATTCTTTGTTTTTGAATTGTGCCATTTTCGCGATTTTACAACGATTTAAAATTAATCCTTGCCTCGTCCAGTAAAAGCGATACGACTGATTCATACTGTGTGATTAACAAGACAAAAAACAAGCGTAAATAAGAAATAAACTATCTTTCTATGCCCAGGCCCACACTAGACACACTTTCAAATAAATTTATGTAGCTTTGTTATTTGTGGGTTTTAGAAAAAAGTTTTTTAAAAAAGTTGCTTATTTTAACGAGTTTTATACACAGTTATATAAAGCCTCAACTTAGGAATCACCTTGTAAAAAAGTAAATCTTGATAAATTTGTAAAAAATATACAAATAAAAAAATTATTGTTCTAAACTTGTGTCTGGCCGCCTCATCCAAACATTTTGATCCAATTTGAGAAAAATCAAAAATATCGAAATACTACAAAAAAAAAAGAATTAAATCGTTTCTTTTCGAGGTAATTGGTACATTTGATTTCATTTTGGCGACTTATGTATCCACCTAGTTGACCTCCCCTTTCGAATAATTTTTTTATGCCTATATCTACTCACCTAAAATATTTAAAAGCATTTTATCGATGACGTTCTTTAGCTGAAAAAAATAAACCACATTTACCCCTTATAGTCACCGCCTGAATCTACTAGGGTGTTCGCCTGCGCGGGGTTGTAACTATTGGCATTAAGGGGGGGTAAAGTTTGTTCGGTCAAGAAAGGCCTATTTTTAAGTTTTTTTTTTATAACATTTCGTTATAATAGATTTATTTTGAAAATAAATATATTATAAAACAATATTTAAAAAATATTTAAACAAATTTTGGTATAAAAATAAAAAATACGGATTTATTCTTCGCTGTTGCCTTTAAAAATTTTTTTTCGGTGACCGCGTTTCCTCGGCAATGAAATCAAAAAAACAATTTTTTTGATTAGTTAATTAGCTTTTTTTCTTAATTAACGCCGATTTTTTTTTATTTCATTAATTTTAAAATTTTTTGCTTCATTTTAAGTTAAAATGTTTATTTTTTGTCAATAAAATCGACCTATTTGTTATTGTAAGATTAATACTAATTGAAAAATAAAAAAAAAACTTGACGTCACTTGATAGTTATTTGTATGTAGAATATGTGTACAAATTTTTAAAACAATTATTTCTTATTTTGTCTTAAATGATGGTCGTCGACTTTAAAAATTACATGTTTAAGAAAATCGATATAATGTTTTGTAGGCTCAGCGCAGGTAGCCAAAAGGTGCACCAACCATCATTAAAATTATCATAAATCTGTCAATTTTACTTCAGTTGAATTTAAAATTTAATGCAATATTCTTGACATGTTATACATTTAAAATATTAAATAAAAAAGGTAAAAAAAAATAAAAATAAGGTTTAAACTTATCACTGATGACGACCAAATCTTGGCTGTATTAGACTAAAAATATAGAGCCATTTTCGTAATAACTAATGTAATAAAATTCTTTATAACCTTTACTAATAAAATAGGAGTGCTTAGTCAAAAATGAAAATAAACCTTTTATTAACTAAATGAAAAATTTACTCGTAATGGGTTTTAAACACTTTCCGGCAAACTGCAACAGCACTTTCAAAGATTAAGCTGGTCTAGAGCAGTTAATAGAAAGTAATTTTAAAGAGTTATTTTTAAATAATATTATATAGTTTTCAGTAATGGACTTTTCTTGTAACATAATTCTCTTCAATATAAACCAGGTCAGCTCAGGATTAGTTAATTGTCTTACAAATATGAACGAGAATTTCACAAGGACCTTATTTTAATAAATTTAATAAACTAGCATAAAAATGTAATTTAAAAAAATTAAATCGATTTTAAGTTGCCTATTCACTTACAATTCTTCTGAAATTTTAAACAAATTACCGAAACAATTAAACTGGGCATTGAGATCTATATTGCTTATACCAAATAGAACCACAAACTTTCAAATCATAAACCGTGGTTTTCTTAATCCTGTGACAAAGCCAGACTTTCAAAAATCCAAGCCAACAAAAAGTTTCATCATATTCCTTCCGAAATTCGACAGGCTAGCATCCAAGCAAATAATCAGAATAATCAATCTCAAAAGCCAAAGACCGTTTTAACAACCGGATAAAAGAAAACGTCATCTCTTGCTTAAATGACAGTAAATCCCTCTGGTCCTTTGGCAAAAACATTAGTCAAAACTTTTGCATAAATCTTTTTTTACCCCTAATCTTTAAAGATGAAATTATTTATTTTAAGGGAAAAGTCGAAATATTTGCCTATCAATTTGCTACCAATTCTACCCTCCTTCCATTCCATCCTACCCTCCATCCATACTATCCTTTCATTATTTTCCTTTTTCAATAGTTGCCTATATTGCTCATAAAATGTCTGATCATTTTTAGAGTTAAACAGATCATGCGTATCCTTTCTTCCCTTAATACCAAAAAACTGTCTGGGCTGAATGACTTAAAATAATATGCTGCCAAACTTGCACCCATCTTAACTCGCCTCTTTCGAATCTCTAACGACAGAGACGTTTTTCGAGAGAGTTGGAAAGCTGCACCTGTGGAACCTGTCCCCAAGAAAGGATGCAAAACTCACCGATCTAACTGTAGACGGTAATGAAAAAAATTAATAATACCTAAATCTTAAAGTATTTAGAAAAACACAAAAACTTACATGGCAGTGAGTATGGAATCCGTCACAAATGATCCACAGCTGATCTTCTTTTCTTTGTCTCACACAACTAGCGCAAGTGCTTTATGGTTCTTTGTGAATTCCAGATCGTTGGTCTTGACATATCCAAAGTTTCTGATCAGGTTTGGCATAATGGCCCCCTAACAAACTTCCTTTCTACGGTCTACCAACAAAGCTATCATGACGTATATCAGGTGCTGTAGATGGTTATCCTAACCCTGTTTTTTCTTCACTTTAACGAGTTTTTCTCTTCCAGAATCAATTTTGATTATAGTACCTTCCACTCTAATATTTAATTTCTTAAGCCACCCTGTCCTGATTTGGAAAATGAGCGAGGGTCAGTGCAGATATATGTTTTTAAGGGCCTTAACTTCTGCGGGGGAATTGGGCCAGTTAATTCCTTTTTTGGTGTTCCTGACAGTAAAACGTGATATGCATCCTTTTAGAGTTCATCTTAAGAGGCCCCGAACTTTCTACTTTCTTCGTTCCTTTATCCCTAAAGTGTTTAGACTATGGAACCTGCTACCCGCAGAAGTTTTCCCTTCTTCAAATATATAAGTCTAGTATAAACAAACTTCCTCTTACCACACTTAAGACACCAACGGTACGTTAGTACTTAGGCCTTAGCCTTCGTCGGCTGTCCCAAAATAAAAAGAGAAAAAATATATCACAAATTTCATAACGTATTAGTCCATTATGTTTTCTTTGGGATACTCACCTTGTTACTTTTTGAAAAATGGGACCTATTCGGTCCGGGTCCCGGGGGGGACCCTATGAACTTGCAGATCGCATGTAACATAAAAAAAAAAAACCCCCTCAAAAAAAAAAAACAAAAATCAAAAATATCAATCTACTTTTCGGAGGCAAGTCGGCCCCCGTTTTCCAGATGAAATTCAAATAAAAAATTAAACTAATTTAAAAAAATTTTGCTTTAAAAACTTTAAATTTTAAGTTTTTATATTTTTGACTTTTTCATAAAGGAAAGACTGGTATATTTATATTCAAAAGATGAAAAAGGGGGATGGTGTGTTAATTGATTTTAAGTTTACCTAAATTTACTTCAGCATCGCATAGGGACCCATGTATTGTTTAAATTAAAAATTTTTATACAATTTATCTTTATTTAATAAAATAAATGCACTTTTCCTTTATTATACGTTTTTTTTGGGAAAAAGTTTACTTTATGTATTTCTTTCTGATGAAAAGCCTGTCTCCGCCAGGCGAAAGACAAAATATCTGTCTCCGTAAGACGCCTTCCCTACGGCTAACGGTAAAAAAAACACTCTTTGCTTCCCATTTTTGTCCCGGTCGCTGCTAGGTTCTGCCCCTGCTAAAGACTACCACTGTGCCAAATTTCATGATTTTAGCTCAAGCCATAACTTTATAATCACGTGGACAGACAAAATATATATACCTACCTAATTAAATATAATTATAATTATATATATATATATATATATATATATATATATATTTTATATATATATATATATATATATATATATATATATATTTTAAATTATAATATATATATATATATATATATTTTATATATATATATATATATATATATATATATATATATATATATATATATATATATATATATATATATATATATAAAAATATGTAAGACCACTGGGCTCTGCCTTGAGTGCCTTGTTTTGTCGTCGTCGCCATACCAGATGCTCGACCGGCCACGAGCGCACTGTGGATTTCGTGATCAACAAAAGATTTGCAGACACACATTATTAAATGAGACAGCTGTCCCATTTGGCGCTCTCATGATGCCCCAGAGTTATGTTTTAATTCTGACAGTTCATTGCCAGAAAGATCACGATACTTCACAGTGGAAAAATTACACCTTCGGTCAGTATGGCGGACCTTAAAAAGCATTATACATATGCCACATTGAGTTGGGGCGATCTGGCGATCTCTCTGACGACAGATCAAAATCAAAGTGGGGCAACATGATCTGCTGGGCATGGATAATAATAACACGCTTCTGAAAATCCACCTCTTCCTAAAGCTACACTTTAGGAATGATATCAAAGTTTTTTTTTGGTCAGCCCCCAAAGCCCTATGGGGCCTACATGATGCAAAACCCTCCCAGTCTATAGGTATAATAATGAGATGATTCTTACACGTGCCACAAGAGGCTACATTCATATTTTAAAATTATTATGAAATGGGGCGCTTTCATGTTGCGGCCCTCTGTCTTACTCTAACTTATTCAGTAAATAGGTAAGTTAGTTTTCTCGACAGATTGCCGTTGGCTATTTCAGTCGGGCAACATAGAAACAACAGCACAATCAACGTTGCTCACCATTAGCGTATACTATCACTGCTGCAGAATTACTCAATTGCATGAGCTTTAAGTATTTTTGTAAACGTCTGGTAGATATTTGATCGTTTCTTTTGATAATATTGGTAAGTAATTTCCGATTTAAATATAACATGCTGAACAATGTTGGTTATAGTTCTTCTCTTACATTTAAACTGTTGAAATGTACACAGCAGGCATTTATTTCTCCAAATTTCCTTTTTTTTCTTCACTAAAAAATTTAGAGTGAAAGTTATTATAAAATATTTGGGTAATGAACACTGCAAAAAAATGTGTCTAGCGTGTCCCCTCTACTAACAGCCACGCACCTCGTGGTTCTTCATTTCTGCATAGCGTTAACCATAAAGATCTTTTGTAAAGCCAGTTTGTTGTGCTTTGTATGTTTACATGAGGTTAATACGTTTAACTATTTCTAATGTTATGCTTCATACTTTGAATGAAAACGAATGGCATTATTTTTTTAATTTTCATCTAGATAAAACAAATAAAGTTAACTATTACAAAACACACGAAAGTTTCTATAAATAATATTCTTTTTTATTATCACTTTAATACGAGAAAAATGACGATGGTGTAAATCTTGATGATTTAAAATGACTTTTTTGACATTTATTCATATCTACTAAAATAAATTTTTTGTTGTAAATCTGCTTTTGGGAACCTCATGCATCATATGCCTTTTTTGTTGACTTGACCACAGGTTAAATTTGTTCTTTGTAGTGTAGTGAATAGAATAATATTCATTTGAATATTTTTTTGAATAGTTGTCATCATGTACTTTTTATGACTATAAGCCCCATCGGGTAGGATGTAACAGTTCGCCCGACAACAATAATTTGCTAAAATAGGTATGTTATCATTATTTTTAAACACGTAATATCGCGCGAAAACACAAAAATGTTATTTATGGGCATTTGTATACAGGTATGTAGGTGAAGAAAGCAGAAGAAACGAAAATCAAACTGAATATATATATATATATATATATATATATATACATATATATATATATATATATATATATATATATATATATATATATATATATATATATATATATATATATATATATGTTGGTTATTAGACATATATATACATGTATATATATATATATATATACATATACATATATATATATTATTATATATATATATATATATATATATATATATATATATATATATATATATATATATATATATATATATATATATATATATATATATATATATATATATATATATATATATATATATATATATATATATATATATTTACAGATTTTTGATTTGTGGAATTCCTTGTGTTTCAAATGAAAGTGTTCTATGTTCTTTTGTGCGTTTGGCAATGGTCTGAAAGTTTCACCTACATAAAATTTATAACATTCACAAGGGATCTTATAAATAACATTTTTTTGTGTTTTCGTTTATATTGTAATATTTTGTTTTTGTTACTTGAGATCTAATAGTGTTTTGTGTTTTAAAGATAGTACGAATATTAAATTTATTACCTATTCGTTGAATTTTCTTTAATAAGCCAGAAATATATGGTAAAAAAAGATTTGTAATAGGTCTATTTTAATTTTATCTTAAATTTAATTGTTTAGGGGTCAATTAAGCTGAGCAGACTCAGTTCGTTATACCCCGGGACCCGGACCGAAGAGGTCCTATTTTCCAAAAAAAAAACATACTGAAACATGAATCCACCACAAAATTATAGAACATAGTTGTGTTAGTTCATATCATAAAAAGTACTGAGCCGATTTTGACGAAATCTTGACTGTTCTCTTGGTTAAACTAGATGTAAGCCATTAAAAGAAATGGTTATAATCCGATTAATAGTTTCAAATGAATGTGTGGACAAACATACATACATTTATACACCTATAAAATTAAAATTTGCTTGGAAGCCTTAATAGATTACTGATTTTTTTAGAGTCGGCAAAAAAGACATATGTTAACGTCAAAAACTTTGTAATAAGTTCGAAGATTGGGGTTTACAAAAGAAAAGTGAAAGGACCCAAAAAGTCACTCTTAATAAAAGTTTGTTTAAGCAAACAGGATTTACAATAAGAAAATTTAATTTTATTGTGAACGCTTGAAAAAAGATATGAAAATGCTATTTTACGTAAGAGAAAAAACATAAATTTTTGCAAGTAATGAAAAAAAGTCATTTTTAATAAAAGTAAATGAGATTTACCATATTAAAAAAACATTTTTTTACACAGAAAGCGAAAAATTAAAAAAAATGCGTCAGAGTAAATAATTTTTAATAATTTTTTTCTCAGTGATAAAATATGATGTAAAAAAAATTAAATTACCAAGGGCATAAAATAAATATTTTTTTGAGTCTTCCGTAGAACTTTCAGTGTGATCATTACCGGTTTTTTTTAATAATAGTTGTATTTAAAATTTAACTTTGGTATTAATTTTTGTTTTGATCTAGATGAAAATTAATCAAAAAAAATAGTAGTTACTTCGCCTTGATTGTAATTTTTTTTTAAATTTCAAAATTGTAAAATATCAAATAATACACTTAATAATAAAAAACTGTTTATTTAAAAATAGTTAAATTTTGTAATAAAAAAATCATAAATAAAATTAAACGTATTAAAAATGTATTTTTAACCTCATGTAGACTTTACTGATGGCACTGATTACTTGTATGTCGAATTTCTGTTATTTTATACAACACAACAAACTAACTTTTTAAAAAAAGATCTTTTATGAAGTTACCTTATACAGGATCAAAAATAAATAAACCGTGCATCATATATGACCAAATTTTAATAGCCCAATTTGGATTTTGAAGAACCACGTTTAATATAGCGTAATTTTAAAGAAAATCTGTCTTTAATAAAACATTGTCCAAAGTAAGAAGTTTTATATAAATTGAGCTAAGTTTTATTTTGCAATAAAAAGAATGGGCAAAAAGTCAAAATTTTCTTCTGAACCTAAAATTGTGCAATGGGCAAAAATTTTCATTACAAAAAACTTTTTTTTATATTATTTAAATATTTTTATAAATAACCTCACTTCTAAATTTTTTTTGGAAGAAATAAAAAGGAAATTGGAGAAATAATGCAAATCACGTAGCTACTATTTCTTTAGTTATTTTCATCTCGATCAAAGCAGAAAATGATGCTAAGTTTCTCTCTTTGATTTTATTGTTCAACATGTTGCATATTTGTACGTTAAATCCGGATTTTCTTTCAAATTATTAAAAACTACCAGAGAAATACTTTTATATAAAAAAAAAACGATAAAATATCAAAAATCTACCAGACCGTTTGATTATTATTAAGTTCGCTTTAAAAATACTTGAAAACATCTCTTTGTAATAGTAATAATTAATAAAGATAAGTGGGTTCGTAAGGCGGCCTAGACCAGTTAGCAGTTATTAAGTAAGTACATTTAATATTTAATTGAGCAAAAAATAAAAATTTTACTTTTGTTTTAAGTTTAATAAATATTAAGTTGTTAACGCTTGTTGTGTTGTTTGTTTTTATCTATGTTGCCATGATAACACTTTTTCCTATGCCGGCGGGAAAGTAAAAAGTAGAGCTCCAGCGAAGGAAAAATAAAACTTCGTGGTCGCATACACAGTCGAGTAATGACGGGTTTACTGACGTTTAAAGAAAAAAAAATATTTTAAACGCAATTTTGTGTAAAACTTTCTTACTGAATACCACGCAAGGTTAAATTAAAACCGGAAATTTTTTTCTCGCTCATGAAAATTATCCCTTGTCTTCATAATATAATTTTTAAAATATTCATGAGCTCCAAAAAGTTTTCCGAAAATAATTTAACCTCTTGTGGCATTATTAGCAAATACACACTTTTTTGTAGAAATTTTAAATCAATGCGCAATTTTCATTGTTTACAGGTAACATGTCATATAGGGGCCCCCCGGGCCCAAAGGCCTTTCTAAAAGAAACTTGGGAACGGGATGTCAAAATTTCCAGGGTAGTTTTTTGAGGGTGTTTTCAAACGTGTTTTTATTATCCATGCCTATAGGCCCCACTTTGATTTTTATTTATGTCGTCAGCTCGCCGTCCGCTAACCGTGGCATACCACAGGCTTGTTGCCATACCGACCCAAAGGTGTATTTCCACTGTGGAAACGGGGAAGGGCCACACTGTATCGTGGTTTTCTAAAATGAATTTAAAGCAAAGATTTTCAAAGCCATATGGGAGCATGGCCGCCAAATGGGGAAAAATGTCATTTTAGCAATGAACGTCCCATTATGGCGTCACTGCGATGCCTCAGAGGTATGGCGTTTAATCTTTGTTCTCGTTTATTGTTAACAGATCACGAAACAACAGCATGGGGCCCATGATCCATAACCACAGTGGAAAAAAATTTCACATTTCGGTCAGTATGACCTTATGACGAAATAGTATGGCACATTGAGTTCTGCGACTTTGGCGCCCTCCTTGACGACATAAAACAAGAATCAAAGTGGGGCCCATGATCCAGGGGCATGGATATTAATTACACGTTTGAAAATTCACCCCACCTAAAAGTTACATTTTACATTATATGCCATACCGAGAATTCAAAGTGGGAAATAACGATGTCTATTAGCTCCCAAAGCCCTGGTGTGGGGCCTATGATACATGCAAAAACCCTCTCGGCTCCAGGTCTATTATATAATTAAAACTTTCATATAATTAAAAAATGTGTTTGACTATATGAATTAAATAAAATTAGGTAAGCTGTTCAGTTCAATTAACCATTCTCTATTTTTAAGATCAACCCTTATTGTATATAATTAAGTATCTTAATTTTTATTGTCATATAACTGAATTATGCAACTTTATATTTTTTGCTCTAGAAATGTTGTTAACTTAAACACTGTAAATTTTATTACTTTGTTCATTTTCTTTCACGTTATAAATACGCCTTGCTATTTTAAGGTGCATCACCGAGCTTGATTAGAGTCCCTTAAGTTCAAAAGATAGCTGTTAGAAATATTGCTGGCGTTGAGTTTTAGATATTCATGTTATTGATTTTTAGACAATATGGTCTACTTACTGTTATCTATATATTAGAGGACTTAATTTATAATAAAAACAATTTACAGTTTTGCATCAATGAGATAATCTTACAATTATTATATTAGATATAACCGTTTTACTAAAATATAAGATTAATATTCTTTGTAGGCTATAAATTTATGACTATTTATCCACTTTTTTATACCAATTATTTTAAAATAAAAGTTTTCCGGTATAATTTTTTATTCTGCGTCCAATAACCATAAAATATACATAAATATGCCATATTATAAAATATAAGATTTGGACAGAAAATAGAAGAAAGCAAGATACTGTTATTAAAAACCCAGTCTTGATATTATTCTAGATTTTAATTGTACATAAACCAAAGTGTCTTAACTATAATACGACATTCCTAAACATGCTGTAAGCATAACATTTTCATTTACTCTTATAGGTTCGTCTTGTCTTCTCTACTAACTGTAACAAATGAGTTCTGTAATTGCGAACTTGAAAACCAAGGAAAACTAATGAGATGGGGGGAAACATTTAAACTGCGTTTAAAGTTATTAAAATATATACATATATGAATATTTATATGTATAAATAAATAAACAAATATATAAGTATATATATATATATATATATATATATATATATATATATATATATATATATATATATATATATATATATATATATATATATATGTATATATATAGGTATATATATATATATATATATATATATATATATATATATTTAATTTTATTTAATAACTTTAAACTGCGTTTAAAGTTAAAATATATATATATGAATATTTATATGTATAAATAAATAAATATATATATATATATATATATATATATATATATATATATATATATATATATATATATATATATATATATATATATATATATATATATATATATATATATACATATATATATATATATATATATATATATATATATATATATAGCAAATACTGTGTATTTTTGTGTCTAAACCATTATTTCTTTCAGTAATAACACTTTTGATTGATTTTATATGGAAGTGGGTATATTTTTTCTTTGTTGTATTTCACGCCTAAAAAGAGAGTAACACATTATAAGAATATAATCTTTATGGTAAAGCTCAAATTTCTACTTTCTTGTTTGTAAAAACAATCACGTATTGCTATCTTTGAGATAAAGAATAAGGGATAGAGTTACACGAAAGGCGTGTCATATTTGAAATGGTAATGTATTTTTTTGCATTTTATGTTTTTGATCGTGCTGCCCACGATGCCTTTATCTCGCTTGAAACTAACTGTTTATATTTTTTCGTAGTCAGTGACTAAAATAGTTCTTTAGAAATGAAAAATAAAAAAAAACCTTACAAGTGGTGCTATTACAGATATTTAACCAATAAGGATAATAATAGGGGTCATTATTGATCATTAATCACAAAATAATGCTCAAGTTATTTTTTTTTATTCATTTTGTTACCAAATTGTAAAAATCATAATTTTAAAAAAATATTTCGGGATGTATTTTAATTTTAGGCAACCAACTTGACATGCGCTTTAATAATAGGTATTTAAGTGTAATAGTTATTAAGGTATCAAGGTATTATATGATACACAATGCTTGAGGTCGATGTGTGTTTCCGAGCGCATTTGGCTCGAGGATATACGTTGACCGAAAGTGCTATTATCCTTAACCTTTCTTTACCAATGCCGTATATATATGACAAAAACATACTTTGTCTCTCACACCTCCACTGCCGTATATATACGTTCTCTAATAAATGTTTTTAAACTCCGCTACCTTAGTATATACGACACTTATTTTTTTTTTTTTGTGTGTTTTTAGACCCACTGTCACATTTATACGCTAGTCTTGACGTGTGTTCAAAATTCAGTGTCATATTATTACGTTTTTATATAAATGTTTCTAGAACCACTGCCGCAAACATACGACATTAACGAAAACTATCGAAAAATCCCAACCTATGCATAAAATCGGTGGCATCGTGCATCGATCATCAAATAGTACTACGTGATACCTTACAGAGTGGAGGTAAATGGCGTCCAGTGGTCCGGGCCTCGCGAAAAAGAAAAAGCGTTTCCAGTTTATGGCCTAGTGAACGAAGCGAAATAAATAAGATTCTAGAACGTTCAAGCTCCGATGAAGAACCTTATATTGATAGTGGAAGCAACTATGAAACCGAGTGTGATAGAGGAAAGCAGCGAAGACGAGGTGAATATGTTGTTAGTCGAACATCCGAGTTTCAGCGAAACTGAAAGTGAGCCAAATGATACAGCGGACAATAACATAAATGAAAATATAACAACAAAAGTGGTAAGAAAAGCTTTAGATGAAAATTTCTCTGTAAAGTGGACAAAGCGACAATTTATTCCTATAATACATAACTTTGACAGCACAAATTCTGGCATTTCTTTAGAGAACATGGAAAAATTCCTTTGATGAAATGGATTATTTCCTTTATTCATGAATAATGAAGTGGTGGAGAATTACTATAACTGAAACTAATAAATATGCTTCAGAAAAGATAAGATCAAATAAAAAATCATTTGACACCAATTACGAAAGAAGATTTTTCAGTTTTACGCTGTACTTCTACTTGCAGCTCGCCATAGAAAAAAATAACTTCGTTTGAAATTACAGTCGACCGATGAATTACTTTACACTCCGATATTTGGAAAAACGATGTCAAGAAACCGCTTTCAAATGATATTGCGTATGCTTCATTTTGCAGATAATGCCCAACAAATTCAAGGCGACTCTTTACATAAGTTACAAGGTATTTTCAAAACAACTAAAAATCATTTGCCCAGAGAGGTTTTCACCATTCCAAAATTTAGTAATTGACGAGAGTTTAGTGCTGTTTAAAGGATCGCCCGCTCTTAAACAGTTTATGCAAACAAAACGTCATCGTT
This sequence comes from Listronotus oregonensis, assembly GCA_019359885.1. Lineage (NCBI taxonomy): Eukaryota > Metazoa > Arthropoda > Insecta > Coleoptera > Curculionidae > Listronotus > Listronotus oregonensis. The sequence goes on from JAHBCN010001424.1 coordinate 39,768, forward strand.
TTGGCATCAAACTATTCCTTTTATGCGATTGTGAAACAGGATATGTCCTAGATTTTATCGTGCATAGTACAGGCTCGAAAACAAAAATAGACCTATATGGAAGATCTCGGTATATCAGGACTAAAGGTAGAAAAAATTAATGCAAACCTTATTTGGATATGGGCCACCCTTTACACAGATAACTGGTATACCTCACCAGCGCTTTCTACCTACTTATTTGAACACAAAAACAAACACTTGTGGTACAGTGAGTCAATAGAAAGCAAATGCCAGATTTATCAGGAAATTGGAAAAGGCAAACAAAATCGATAGTGATAATATTTTAGCAGTCAGATGGAAAGATCGAAGAGACGTTACTATGTTAACAACTTCTTCACGAGGACCAAATGATACAGCGATAAGAAAGACAAAAAGACAGGGGAATTTGTGAGAAAAACCGGAATGTGTAGTAAACTACAACCAAAAATTATGGGAGCATTAGACAGGACAGACATGCTCAGTTCTACAGAATGTGTTAGAAAACGTTAAAATGGTACAAGAAACTATTCTTTCTCACATTTCGATCTATGTGTTTTGAACAGTCACATTATTCCTGGCTCAAAATCCAAAAAAGATAGCATTAGCAGACTTTCAACTTAACCTACTCGGGACAGCCGCTTGAGAGTGTACATTGCTAATTTTACCTACCTTATTTACAAAAAACATTTTTGTTACAGATTTAATATACCAAAAACTAGACAGACAAAGGTCACTAATTAAATTCTCTGAAGGGCCTTACAGGGCGATATACATTTTCCGGCTACCATACCAAATAACAAAGTTCCGAAGATGCATTGTTTGTTCACAATCCAAACTCGCGACAAAAAGAAGAGACGAGATTCTAGATATATACAGAATGCAACGTGGGATTGTATAAGCCCCTGTTTCGGTGAATATCACACTATGGACGTATACTAAGAAAATGACCTATTTTACTTTTCCTTGTGTCTACTAAGAAGGTTGTACTTTGAATTTTCATTTTTTATTTCTTTTTTAACCAAGAATTTATATCTTTGAATTTTACTTTTTAAATGTTAATTTTTTTAACAAATAAGCATTTATATTTTTGTAATAAATTATCTAAAAAAATATTTCTATTTAATTCTAACATGCCGCATATATATACGCCAGTGGGGTTTATGGCTTGTCAAAACTCTGGGATTGGGGGCATTGCAATGACATTTGTGTGCGGTAAAGAAAGGGTTAACACCGTGGTGCTCTTCAACGTTTGTCGTCCGACTAAATATTCTTTTATATGAGAAAAATTTGATTGAATTTTGAATGTATTAGTTAAACTAAACTGCGCTGCATTTACCTGAAAAAATTGTCGAAACGTAATTGTGGTAACCATATTAGTTATTTGTCAATAAGACAGCACATAAAAAATATGGCATTGAGGCATAAAATGTCCGAAGTAGTGAGGAAAATACCCATCTCCCCCAAGATATTTTAGTGAAAGTTGCCAAAGCTGAGCATGCGCTTGTGCCAAAACTAGGCGGATTTACGTTGAATATTTCATTTTGAGGCCTGGCTGACGGAAACAGTGCGTGGACCGTGGACGAAACCGTTTTGATGGCTTATTTTCAAGATTGGTCAGAGTCATATTCTTCAAATTCCTTTTGGACAAAGTTCTCAATGTTACAAAGAATTAATAGTTCATAAAGAAGATAAGAAGTAATGAAAAGTTGATTTTTCTCAACAGTTCATAAAGCAACTTGGGAGAAACATCAGCCTAAAAAGTCGAAAAATATGAAATATAACTTCTTTGAAAGAAGCGCCGACTGAAAAATATTTCACAGATAAAGTTGTATTAGTGATAGGTGTATTCGGAGCTTGTAGAAGAGACGAGCTAGAAAATTGAAGTTTTCCGATGTGCGTGATATGGGTCAGCATATATTGACATTCCACAAAGTAAAAATGGGCAAGCAAGGAGCTACGGTTGATGACAGGAAATGCGCCAAAAAGTTAATTCGGGAATTATGTGTCTGCGACCTAAAAGTGCACCTATTGATAGGTTTTTTGTGCTATCGTGATGAACGATGTACTGTGCAGCCTATAGGTAAAAATACATTTGAAATATACCCTTAAGATTGCTATATTTAGTTTACCTGATGCTAAGGCGTACACAGGTCATTGTTTAAGACGTACAGCGGCAACAATTCATTCTGCGGATGCGGAGTGCAGTTCCGAGAGCGAGGTTAGGAGTCTGGAAGAGTTTTTCGGTAGCACGAAGGCACGGATGATAGTGAAAGCTCCAAATTGCTTAATGCTTCCCTTGTAGCTGAGAAAAGTATTACTTCAAGTATACAACACTGCGTGTGCATGGAAATGTGGAATTATCCGGTCAGTTTGAAAATTGTACGTTTTAGATTTTTAAAAATAATTTTTATTAAGATAAGTATATTGTGTAAGTATGTTTGTATTTTCGTAATAAATGCTTAAATGAAGATAATTTATTGTTTATTTATTGGTAAATTTGTAGGCCCTAGAGCGTTATTTTTTTCATAACGCTCTAGGGTAATATTTCGTATTTAACTGACTTTGACATAATATTATTATTTGTCAAATAATATACCAGTCGGACATTAAGGTTATAAATAGATTTCATGTTTATTTTGTATATTTTTAGTTGCCTATACTTTAATCGTTTATTAATGGGAAATCATGCATTAATAAAGGCTATTAATGCATGTTTTTTTATACGTTAATAATACTCATAAATAAACGATCATTAAAAAATAGTATTAATAAACGACAGTATATAAAGTGGTTTTTCTGGGAAAAGGAGGGCAAAAATAATATAGAGGCCTTACATCAAGCGGTAATAAAATTATGAAAACTAACTTACTTTATACATACAGTAATATCTCTTTAACCAGAAAAAGGCCTGTTGCCTAGTAAATATCTAGGCTAATATTAAGTATATTCCTATCAAATCAATATAAGTGTGATTTAATCGGTTACAAAGTATTTATTTACCTATTGTTAAAGCCAAACTAGAAAAAAAATTTGTAAATGTATGTGCAATCACCCGAAAATGCAGTTAATGACCGAACTATAAAATTACATTGCCAGAACTAATCAGAACTAACCAAATTTAGTGAATGGAAATATAATTCATCTGGTGGCAGATCTACTTGTTTGGGAACAATGTTATTATTTTGAGTATAAAAGCAATTTCTGGGGCATATTTTCTGATTAATATTTATTAATTTAGAATACAAAGTTTCTTTAAAAGCCTTAGACAATGTTATGGTTTCAATAAGACTAAAATCTTGGTCTTCCATTTTTTTTATTTGTTAATTTATCTCAACGTTTCGGTTAGTGATGTATCTCCTACCGTTTTTAAGTAATAACTAAAAACTTTTCTTATAAAGCTACGACATATATACTTGGTTGTTTGCAATTATTACAGCTTCTTTAAATTTTCTTTTCTTCCAGTGGGTTTCTTTATGAATAATTTTTGTTTCCGACCATTGTATGCGGTGTTGTGTGAAAAATAGGTCAAGCTTCGGTAATCAACGAATAGTATACAGACAGGGGCACCCTACTAGGTATATAGCAATGGACCGGACGAATTTGCAATCGTTTGCTATTTGTGTATGCATTCTTTTTTGTTCAGTAAGAAACAACAAAGTATCACAATTTTCAGTTTTTTTTTTATCTTTGTGACAACTCACGAAGGACTTGCATATACATATATACTATATAATACTAGACATATACATATATACTCCTAAGTACCAGATACCGTGAGTGCTGGTTTTCGATGTTTAACCCATCTTTTTGCCCCAGTTCCGTCAACGCTGCCCAAGGACTGAAACATGCAAATATTGCATTTCACAGCACCTTTTAGACAACGCGGTAGTGCCACCACGGACGTTATTTTAAATAACTACTACCTAAATATGTCTCCCCGGCGGGGCGGGGATTCGAACCCGGATCGCCGGCGCGGCGAGCCGAGCTCTGACCACTACGCTACCGGAGAGACTAACGCTACCGGAGAGACGGTGTTGTGAATTATAAATGTATAAAAATTATTTCGCCTGGCGAATTTAAGGTAAGAACACGTGTGTTTTTAAAAAATCCTTAACATTAAAACCTAAAATCGATATTTATCAAATTAAGGAAAAGTTAAAATTGTTTAGTGGTATTATGGGGGTAATTCTTTACAGCGGATAAAAAATATATTTGCTGAGAAGGCCACACCCTACAATTACTACTATTTCAAGAATTATAAATAATTTCCAAAAATACGGGTGCGTTGCTCCCAGAAACCATAAAATACAAAACTTCCAAGAAGTTAATGAGAAACGGGAAGCGAAAGAAATTAATTTGTTGGCATTAATTAATGAAAATCCAACTTTGTCAACACGTGCGCTTGCGGATGAGGTTAATTTAAGTACAAGAACGGTGAGGAGAATATTAAAAAAAATAAGTATCGTTCATACAAAGTTCAAAAAACCCAAGAAATTTATCCTGAGGACAATATCAGGAGAGTGGAGTTTTGTGAAAACATGATGAATAAGGCAAATAAAAATGAAGATATTATTCGAAACATTGTCTTTACTGATGAGTCCACATTTCCACTATATGGTAGGCATAATCCCACTCATACCCGTTATTGGTCTCAGGAAAATTTACATAGGTATTTTGAACTTAGAACTCAGCGTCCTCAAAAGGTAAATGTCTGGAGCGGTATTTATGGGGAACATGTTATTGGGCCATACTTCATTGATGGTAACTTAACTGGTCAAAAATATTTGGATCTTTTGCAACAGCAAAATAGTTCCAGAAATTAGACGATTGGCAGGTCCTCGATTTAATGAAGTGTGGTTTCAACAAGATGGCTGTCCAGCACATAATATACGTTTGGTTTTGGATTATTTAAATAATACTTTTCCAAACCGTATTATTGCTGGATTGAGAGCTACAATACCGTGGCCCGCTCGCTCTCCTGATCTGGCTCCTAACGATTATTTTCTTTGGGGTTATGCAAAATCCAAAATTTATGGTTTTCGGGATGATCGCGCTATGAATCTTAATGAATTGCGTATAAAAATTCGCAATGTTTTTGAAACAATTACACCTGTGATGTTAAACAATGTTCGAAGAAGTTTCTATGATCGCTTAGGACATTGTTTAGCGTAAGGCGGTGGATTGTTTGAATACTTGCTTCATTAACTAATTTATTTAGATTTGTTTGTTTTTAAGTTTTTTTATGTAGAATTATTTTTAGTTTTTAGTTGGGATTTTTTAGAATAATATGTTTTCTTTCCTTAGAATCAAAAAATAATTTTATTATTGTTTTGATTCAAAAAACTCTGTAACAAACAATTTTATCTCGTACATGCGTAAAAAAATTATGAAAAACATGCGGAGTACATCCCAACCTGTCCGTGGTTACAAAAATCGAGGATTATGATACTATTACAGAAAAAACCACTTGGCGATTTAATTTCGTACGACGTTGCGCATGACGTCACTGACGACAAAAATTTTGCTTGTCGGTTGGGAAAGCAGTGTTTTAAAGGTTTTTTAACGTTTATTGTATTTTGGAATTATATGACGTTTAAAAAATAAATAAATCATGCGCTTAATCCATAAAACATCTAAACAGAAATCGGAATGCCATATTAAAACTCGCCTTTTTTTGGGGAAATAGTCCCCCAGTGATTTTGGGGTGCGAGAGAGATAGGCTTATCTCATGCGCGTGGGTTTTTTTTTTTTAGAGTAATAGTATCATGATACTATTAAAAAAAGATAAACCCACGCGCATGAGATAAGCCTATCTCTCTCGCACGGCCGACTCACTCGACGACTATTTCCCAGAAACGGCGAGTTTTAAAATGGCATTCCGATTTCTGTTTAGATGTTAGATGGATTAAGCGCATGATTTATTTTTTTTTTAAAGTATATAACCAAAATACAATAAACTTTAAAAAAAACCTTTAAACCTTTTTTTTTTCCCAACCACAAGCAGAATTTTTGTCGTCAGTGACGTCATCGCAACGTCACAAAAAATTAAACGCCAAGTGGTTTTATCTTCTAGTAATAGTATCATGTAATAGTATCTGCTGAGGATTGAACGAAAGCGCGCCGGTTGGTCGTGCGAACCTCGGCTGCAATGCTTAGAGGGTAATCGCAAATTCGTCCGGTCCATTGCTATATACCTAGTAGGGTGCCCCTGTCTGTATAAGTAGTAGCTTTTAAGAATAGTTTTTAGTTACCACTTGACAACGGTAGAAGATACATACTAACCGAAACGTTGTGCATCAGTTAACAAATAAAGACAATGGAAGTCCAACATTTTAGTGTTATAGAATACAAAGTCTTATAAATATTACCATATTTATAATATACCCAAATAGGTTAAATTGGCAAAAAAATACTTACATTTTGGGATTTGATTTAATAATAAAAGAATTTTTTAGAGCTAAAAATTTATTCTATAGTTTTTTTGGGGAATACATGTTTTATTATGGTTTTGTCGGGATAACTCGCTTAAAAAGTTTCTAGAAAATAGGATCACTTTCGTCCTGGTCTCGGGATATAGCGACTGAGCCTGACCCCTTAAAAAACCAAAAATTTAGAACATTTATCTACGTTTCGGTGTAATCCCAACACAAACATATTAAAACTAAATTATGATAATTAAAAAAATGTCCAGTTAATATTAAGAATAATTGACCAAATTTAAATTTGTAATATAAAAATAATTACGATACAAGTTAGTTAAAAACACTAATAACGTAATAGGGTGGTAGTGACATAACAATTATAATGATATGTGATGTGTATTGTACAGGGTCATCTAATAAGCACTGAACAGCAGCTATTTATGTGTGGTTTTCCTTATACAGGGTGTTTATTAAACACGCAGCAAAAATTTAAGGGACTATTCTAAGGATATTTTATCCTTTGATGATTTTTGATAGGGCGCTTTGTTTTAAAGATACGGGGCGAAAAAAAAATTTAACCATTCAATTTTGGTAATTTTAAAATTATTAACATAGCCGAAATAAAAGTATAGCGTACTACACTGGACTTATCAAATAATAACAAATTTAACAGTTCTGTTGGTATCTTTTTTTTAACAAACCAAATTTCCGATTACTACAAAAGCGGCTGCCCCTTTAAACAAAAAAATAAGAGATGGTTTTTTCTTATAATTCCTAATGGAAAAAAATACAAGGAAAAGATTTAATATATCGGAATGTAAATTCGTTCTATTTGTATATAAAACTTTAATTTTAAAATTTTTATAAAAATAACATACCTTCAAAAAAAATAAAAAATATGTTTCACCCAAACCATTTTTTTTAATTGTCTGCAATTATTCGGGTGCAATGGACAACCTTGACTTTATCAAAAAATAATAGTATTTTTTATATTTAAAAATCTAATCAGTTCAGAAAATGTGTAGTTCTTGTAAAAATAGGTATGTTATAGACCTATATAAAAATTCTATATTAAGTTTATTGTAGCAGTTTTCAATCAAAAAGTATGTTTGCCTTATAATCTATTTATTCTTGGATATTTTATATTATAAGCTCTTAATGCTTAGTCACAAACATCTAGATCTTTTGGCATACAGCAATGAAAGAGATATAAAATGGAATTGAAGCAAGTAAAATTTATGGTTATTTCTGGTTTTATTGTCCACGTAGAAACACGTGCGACCATTAAAACAAATGAATGTATTTTTTTCAAATCTTTAAAGTTAATGCAGGCATTTTTATTACAAATAAATAGTTTTCCGAAAACGTCTTGTGCTTAGATTTTTATTACAGTTGTCGAATAGCACACATTTTTTTTAGGTAAAATTTAGTGGCGGGCGAATAGTCGTCGGATCAAATAGTTATATTCGATTCGAATTTCGAATATTCAAGCCATTTGAATAGTTTGAACTATTCGAATAGTTGGAACTATTCGAATGATTCTAATAATTCGAACTATTCGAATAGTTCGAATTATTCGAATATTTGATTTAAAATTCAAATAAAATAATTCGTATTCGATTCGCCTATAAAAATTGGAAAATTCGAATATATGCACACCCCTAGTTACTTTTACTAAATTATTGCACTTTTCAGACTTAAAGTTGTTAAAACATCATTAAATATTTTTTATTTGGGCGCACCGTAGTGCGCCAGGCCAAGCTTCGGCCTGACCCACGCAGTGTGTATATTACACGAAAGATTTCAGCGTATTTTCTCCCCTATCATAATTTCGTTATCGTCCACATAAAGACGTGAGATTTGGTACGTTAATTCAGATAACTATTCTAATTACCTATTAAAAAAATAAGAAAGTTTTATCAAGTGGTTTCTGAGATATTCCATTTTGAAAATCGCCAAAAAGTAAAGAATACATTCTTAAAACTGCATTATTTTACTGGAAACATCCCAAAACAGTGAAGGTTTTATCGTATATTTAGGGGAAATTTTAAAGAAACGTTGCTTGGCTAGTACACCTTAACAATAGAAGGGAAAGAAACTTCGGTAATAGGTATAAATTTTATATTAAATGCTTTCGAGCGCTTTCAACCAAACTAGGCCATCATCAGGACCGACACTTAAAGTAAGGTTATAAATAGTTTTTTGAATAAAATAAAATTTACTCACTTACTTGTTAAAATTACAGAAACTCAGTCATATGACACAAAGCAAATATAAACGTTAAATATGATTTATAAGCACTTTAAAACTTACATACAGTTAGACATGCCTACATATTAAAACAATAATATAAAATAATTATAATTAAAAAAGAAAAAGGAATTTGCAAAAAACTACAAAAAATTATTTTATTGGTATGCCTATAGGCTGACCATATAGGCCGTTGTACAAACAGAATTGGTTATAGATAAAATTAATTCAGTTAAACGAACTTTTGTGTCTATGTTTAATAAGAAAATTTTAAAATATTGGTCTGAAATTATACGTAGAATTGACCTGGGTATTTAGACAATTCGGCCTTATTAAAGAATTTCTTGCAATTTTCAGATCTTCAAAAAGGTTTAGTCTTAACCCTTGGTGGTTAAGTTATGTAATATTTAACAATTATTTGGTGACAAAAATTGGTGGTCATTGTACTTAATGTGAAAGCCAAATGATAAAGTTGATGGTCGGTTATGGTGTTCTTTAATTCTGTCTTCCAACGGTCTGCAAGTTCTACCCACCTTGACATGTGTCACAATTTAACTGATAAACACCACTCTTTTTAGTGACTTTAATTTTATCTTCATGGTTTACCAAGTTAGAAGAAAGGGTGTTAACTGTTTTAAAAGTTACTGTAATTTCATCAGTTTATTCGAACGGGAACCCAAGAAGGGCAAAGAATATTATTTTTTAGCCTTCTTCAAGACTTGTTCAGAAAAAGCAACCTTTTAAAGTTCTTTAAAGTTTATTTTATTAATTAATTTATCTATTATATCTGCATTATAACCATTATTCTGGGAAATTTGTTTAATAGTGTTAAATTCAATTATTCGATTGAACCCTGCATTTTATACTAATAAGTATGATTAGAATTTTCTGGGATAACATGATCTGTCTGGGTTGATATTCTATAAACTTAATATTCTTGTGTGTTATTTAGTTTCGCTATTTTTAGATCAATAAAATTTATAGAATAGTTTGTTTCAATTTTAATTGTAAATTTAATATTTTTGTGTAAATTGTTTAATTTATCCAGAATATTCTGGGCATCTCTATCATTTCCATCCACAAAAGCTAAAACATCATCTACATATCTTCACCAGTGTATATAAGACCGTTCTGATTTTCTGCAAGAAAATCAGTTTCCAAATTGTCCAAAAATATTTCAGCTAGAAGTGGTGACAAAGGTTTTTGACCGAATTAATATCGGGACTAAAAGTGGGCCATAGCAGAACTTCCACGTGTGGACTGGACAGTTATCTGTGATATATATATATATATATATATATATATATATATATATATATATATATATATATATATATATATATATATATATATATATATATATATATATATGAATGTTAAAATAAATTTGTTTAGTAGATGAAAGCATTATATTTTTTAAATTGTTTAATAATTCTGAACATTTAACATTCTCCAAGACCGTTCTGATCTTCTGCAAGGAAATCAGTATCAAAATTGTCCAAAAATATTTTAGCTAGAAGTGGTGACAAAGGTGAACCTATAGCTAATCTCATTTTCTGCCTATAAAGAGGGTTATTAAAAGAGAAAAAACCTTGTTTGAGGCACAGTCTTAGTAAAGTAATAATATCCGTGTGTATCTTAGCTTGTATGTTTTTATTTAATAATACATTTGAAACAAGAGGTATTGTTTCCTCTCTAGGAATTGATGTAAAGAGGTTAGAAACGTCAAAAGATACCATAAAAAAAGTTGTGTTTTTGTTATTAAAATGTTTAAGCTTATTAGTAAGGTCTAGTGTATTTAAAACAGAAAAGTTAGGTTTAAAACCATTTAAATCTTTAATTAAATAATTAAGAAAGCAAGAGATTTTGGAAACAGGTGTACAGCACAGGAGACGAGTGGTCTAATACGAATACCTATCTCATAAGAGTTTCTGTAATTTTGACAAGTACTCGTAAGTAAGTTTATTTTAGTTTATTCAAAAAATTATTTATTACCTTTTTAATATTTTAGAAGTTTGCAATCTGATTGAACCTGAGTTTCTGAGGACATAATTGACCTAGAATTTATAATGCATTAAACTTAGAAAAAAGAGAAGATATCATACCAAATTACCTATGAAAAATAAGTGCCAAGTTTCTATCCAAAAATATTGGCCTCCTAAAGTACTAAGATTTTTCTAATAAATTATAAGAATATTTCTGTAAAATAAATGGTTTAATGTAATGTTTCTTTGTTATCTTGGAATGGTCAAGAAAGGCTTAAAGGCGATACTTAACCTCGCTCCGTAGGTGTCTTAAGTATAGTTGGGGGTAGTTTATTTGCGCTAGAATTAAAAAAAATATATTAAAAAAGTTTTTTTTTCTTTTAGTTAATATTTTTGCCTAAATTTTAAATTATTTATAAATTGCAGTTATTGTCTTTATGAAAATATTTTTTTCCATATTTACAGTAAGTTGAGCACCACCTACATTTTTTATTATTAAAACATGTTTATAAGAATATTTGTCCATAGACTTCCCTTCATAATTTTTAAAAATAAAAACCTATACACACACGACAAAGAAAATACTACATTTATTTCATACGACTCTTCATCCTGGCGTATGTATTGTCATAAAAGCAGTCATTCTATAGTGTTACCCACTTAAAATAATTGGATAGAAAATAGTAAAAAACATCTCAATTTAATTTAGTGACTCAGAGCTTAAAGATAAATAACAAATTCACTTTATTAAAAGATCTAATTCAAACGGTCCAAAAGATACTTTTCTCGCCTGGGATGCTTTCTTTGACAAAGCGATCTCCGAAAGAATACGGTAAAGAAATGGCTCTAATTTAAAATAAAAGCATTTTGAGTCTATTATTTGATTTTGCGTTTATAAGAATGGGAGAAAAAGTCAATATAACAAGTACATTTCTCGGCACAAAATTTTGCCACCTAATTTTTTTAAAAGTTTGTTGATTTATAACTTTTTTGTTTGTATTCCGATTTTAACTATTTTCTCATCAGTTTGTAGATACACTTCCTTTCACCCATACAGGGTGTTTTAGAAAGTCTGGACGTGGTCCTACTATCTTATTCTAAATAACTCCCCTATTTTTTAATTAAGATTTGCATTCTCCATGCAATTCTAAACCTTTTTAATGTAGCATATAAAAAAAGCTATTAATCGATATCTCTGAAATTTTTCACACATTTCACACAATTATATTATTTTCCATACAAACCTATAAATTTCCGAAATTTAAAAAAATAATAATTTTATGCCTCAAACTATAGGTTCATCTAGAAGTTATTTCCGTATTAAACACACAGAATTTTGGTTTTTGTTATCAAATCATTAGACCCCATGCTACAATGCTCGTCAATTGAGAAGTCTCGCTGCGACGTTCCTAGCAGAATTTAGTGTACAACCGCCATTTAAAATAATTAAAAAAATATTTTAATGTTTAAATACAGCAAATGCCAATTTTTAGAAATATATAATTACTCTTTCATTAAAAAGGAATATTGAAATTAAGAAAAATTTAGGTATTTACAGGTATCTCCCCTCTTAAAGTAATTGTTTAAACTTGGTGTGTATTTATCCCATCCTTATGAACCCTCTTTAAAGTCATAACACTGCAAATGGTTTGTCAATATTTGGGACCAGTAAAAGGCAAATTGTAATTGTCTAGAGCAAATAAAATTGCACTGTATCACAACAATGGTTTAAAGGGTAAAAATAAACACATATAATTGAAGCTTTTGATTAAACTGTTGGGAGAAATGTGTTTATTTTTATAATTCAAACGAAATTTGGTAAACAAATTGAATGCAAGTTAATAAAATTTGTAAAACATCTATCAGATCTAACGCACGCAGTGAGTATTTACACGAAAGGTTTCAGTGTATTTTCGATAACTTTGTTATCGTTTCATATAAAAGTATGGCGTTTGGTATGTAAATTCATCTGAGTATTCCAATTATTTATGAAAAAATTAAGAAGGTTTGGTCAAGTGGTTTCTAAGATATTCGATTTTGAAAATCGCTTATTTTACTACGGACTGACTGACTCACTCATTGACTTCTCAAAACTATGAGTACTTCTTGAGGAAGTTCAAACTTGAAATTTGGTATACAGGTAGTTTTTGGGACATGACTTAAGGAGAATTCTAAAAACTGCACAATTTTGCTCGAAACGCTCTGAAAAAGCGAAGGTAATATTTAGTGGGTATTTTAAAAGTTTGCAATCTAATTAAACCTGAGTACTTGAGATCATAATTATCTCAGATTTAAAAATGCAGGCGGGATTTTATTAAATTCTTTAAACCCAGAAAAAAAAGATCATATCAAAAACGCTTTTTTAATTATTTATAGCCTTGATCATAATTTCTTAGGCAACCCATTCGCGAAACTTTTGTTTACATTTTATTTGATAAAAAATAGGTTTCATTCGGTTGGCAGATAAAAGAAGGTCGTCTCTAACTTGGACCTTTTTTTTTCGTGAATGCCATTTTGTTTACTACCGCGCAGTCTCATGGGCTTTCTGTGCCTAATCGTCCATTTTCTTTTTTACCAATCCTCCCATTAGTCTTGCTCTTTCTTCAAGTCTGTATGACCCCGAGACTGGTTGGTTGATATATTCCTGTGGGCACATTTTCGGTTGCCAAAATAATGCCCGTCTTTTGTAATTGAACGCTTCACATTCGCACGGGATATGGTAAGCTGTTTCTTCCCCCTCGCATATTTTGGGTCTTGGTAGTGCCTCTTTGCTTCCTAAATTGTTTCTTGTTGTTTGGGATCCATTCTCTGGTTTGCTCCTTGTTTTTGGTCTCTCCAAGGGCAGGTTCTGATCCAAAGTATGGTGTGGATGATTATTTTCGAATGTCCTTGTACCCACAGGAAATTTACCCTGTTGCGTTGTGCCAGGACTTCCAGTCCTTTTTGGCATTTTCATCTCAGCTTGGACTTTAGCTTGGGGTTTGCTAGTGCCCCTAGTGATGCGTGGCTGTCTGTTAATATGCTTGTTTTTATGAGCAAGCCCTCCTGTTATTTTCCTTTGCATATTGCAGTAAAGTATATATTCCGGTTTGAAATACAGTACTGTGTGTTCCTAGTTAAATGGAGAATTGTGAGTTTCTCATTTCACTGTACACGCCCGCTCCAGTTTACTGCTCGGTTTAGGATTCATCTGTATACGAGATGATGTCTCCAACCAGGCTGGGGAGATCGGGTTGTTGCCACTAACTTCGATCCGGAATTTTTACCTCAAAGTTTTTGTTGAATGAGTATTGGGAAATTATCTAGTCTGTTCTCAAGTTCAGGATGTTGTCACTAACCGGACTTTTTACGTTGTTATGTCCCAAACTAGCGTAAACATCAGTTGGTTTTTGTTGCAGTCGAAAGTAGTCCATTCTTGCCTCTTCCCTCAATATTTGGATATTAGACTGTTAGTAATCCTTAAATTATACCTACTTTATATACACTTTGCTTACCTTAAGGTAACAAAGTATGTTTTAACGAGATCCCTAAAACTAGTTTAATGCAATTTCCTAGACGTGTCATTTTTCCCAATGGAAAAATGTTTCGGTAAAGAAAATAAAGGACATTTTTATGGTTCAATCCTTCCTTTAAAACTAATAGAGCGATAGAATTCCGATCCATTGGTTGCACGCCACAAAGTGTAAATTTATTGATGCTGGAGTAAAAAGCTGCTTTTAGTACATTCTGTTGAAACTTTAATATTTTATCGAAAGATCTTTTATACATTGCTCCATCCTGATCGTAAACATTAAATTTAATACTGGCTATAAATGAAAATGGTAACAGATTGAAAACTTAAAATATTGAGTACATAAAAGGCAAAATAAGTGCTGTAAGTAAATATTAACTTGTTTTTCTGGTTTATTTAAAAGTTTTATTTTAATAAACCATTTTCTTTAATGTGTGGTAATAAAAATTACTATTTAAACAAAAATACATATAAATATGGTAGCTAATTATAAAGGATATTAAGGATTTTTATAATTAAAAAACAATTATAAGACATTTACTTTACAACTGTAGATATTTAAATTTACAGTACCCTTTTAAGACAAAGTACTTAAAGCCAGCCAGCCAGTTGTTGCTTGAACTTTTCCATGGAAAAGTTCGAACAACTGGCTTTAGACAGTGCCCCTTACAAGCCAAAAGTTTGGTATAGATATGGAGTCATGGACAAGATAAACTGCAAGAATTTCTGACACATTAATGCAGCATCTATGAAAATATATAGTTTGATGAAAATCAAGGACAACAACAAGCTAGCGTTTCTTGATTTACTAACGTAAAAGGAAGATCATTACGCTACACGGTATACAGAAAACCCCACGCACAGATCGCTATCTACATTGGGATTCCAACCACCACCCATGTCAGAAATATGGAGTCATTAAAACTCTAACAGAAAGGGCAAGAAAAATTTGCGAACCCAAGGCGCTAAATGCAGAACTTACACATATTCATTATGCTTGGGCCAATGGTTATTTAGAGCGAGAAATCAAATGTCAATGGAACCAACAAATACCAGACTCGTGGAGAACGAACAACTCCAGCCAATGTCAAAAGCATTTCTGCCCTTTATTTCGGTAGTTACGGACAGGATTGGTCAATTGCTACGAAAAAAAAAATGTAAAACAATATTCAAACCAACGAGAAAAATCAAGGAATGCCTTCAATTGGCCAAAGACAAATTTATCGCATTCCGTGCACATGTGGAAGTGTGTACATAGGAACTACAAAACGCTCGATCAACACCAGGATTAAAGAGCATAAAGCCCACTGTTGTCTGGGGAGACAGACAAATCCGCCGTAGCAGTTTGAGGAGACCCAAGTTCTCGCTATCACATAGGAAAACCACTCCAGACTCTACAGAGAAGCCATAAAGATAGAAAAGCATGGCAACAACTTTAATAAAAAGGGAAAGTAGTTAAGATGAACAAAACATGGATCCCCATAATTAAGGGTTTGAGTGACCTTACGACTAAAACCGACCGGAACCGATTGGAACCGAAAGTAACCGAAGCCCCGCCCACTGCCTCACCAACGTATAAATACGAGCTACGACCGCACAAAGCCCAGTAGTTCGCATACTGTCAACCAGGAAGCAACTTCTGAAGATGCGCTCGTGTTGGCGAAACTTTAAGTCAACCAGACAATCGAGGCCGGCCTAACAGCCCAAAAATCATTGAAACATTAGAAAATGGCCGCGAAAGCCTTTCACAGTTTAAAGTACTTAAAATTTTAAAAGCGGACAAAATAGGAAAATTCCTGTGCTTTAGCAAAAATCCTTACGGTATTAGTGGTTGCTGTATCTGTGTTACACTTTAATAGGACCTATTTAAAAATCATTTTTTTAGAACCTGCAGCTTGTCTGCTAACAAGAACAGAAAGGTGTTTTTGAAGGCTGAACTAAAATAAGTTAGTATGTTGAGCACCCTCTGCTCCCTTGCTTGCTTTATATCTCAAGATCTTTGACGTCACTCAAAATTAAAAAATAGCTCATGGACTAAAACTACTAACCATTTAAAAAAATTATAACAGTTTTTTTACCTGTTCCCCCCCTACTTACGTTAAAAACCGTGTTCAGAAATGAAAGACCTAAAATTTTTGCTTGAAATTTAAAAAATCAAAATTTAAAAATCCTATAAAAAATTAAGCGGTTCCTTTGGTTAAAAGTTTTACCATCAAATGGTAAAAACCAGTTGCCCTATTTAAAACCCAAAAGGGGGGCGCAAAAGGGTGTTCAAACCCGGGGGCTGGGGAAGACATCAAAGGGTAAATCGACCTTTTGGGTTTAAAAAAAACGGGTTTTTGTATTGAAATACAGTGCCGTTTTTGTAAAAAGTTCTGTATTTAAAAAATACTTTACTGCTATTTAAAAAAAGTCTGTTTTTATTAAAAATTGGATCCTTAACATTTTTTGCCAGATAATGCGATGGTACCAAATTTTAAAAATATTAATTTTTTGGGGGTTATTTCATTTTTGAGTGGCCCTTTACCAATTTTAATGTTTGTTTTGTTTTAAATTTTGTTTTTTTAATTAAAAACCCATTTAAACCCAAGGGGTTTAAAATTAACCAGAGGGAAAAATTAAACTTCTTGTAACCCGCGCATAACTTAAATGTCAACTAGTAAAAATTTTTGGTTGAATTATTGGTTTAAAGGGGGTTCCTTAAAAAATGGGTTTGGCAAGAAGCAATATTTTATCTACTCAGGAAAAAATTCCCGTTATCAATAAATGTAAAAAACCAAAAAAAACTATATTACAGAACATGTAAAAAAATTTTTAAGAGTTCCCAAAATTTTGGTCTTGAGCTATCGATCCTACTATTTTTAAGAAAATATATAAAAGTGCTTTGTTACAGTGCCAAACCTATTTTTTTTTATTTTGTGCAAGGTTATTATTTTTTTATATTATATTTCTTAGGCCTAATTAATCTGAAACCCAAAATATCAAACTAAATTATTTTTTGACATTTCTTGACAGGCATTAATATAAATGAGCTAATTTGCCAAGATTTTATATTTTTCACTCTTTGTTGGTGTAGTTCGTTATTAAGTCCATCGATAAATTTAACAAGTTCTTTACTGGACTGTTAGTCTAAGATGTTTAAAAAAAAAATTTTTTTGATATGGGAAATTTAAATACTTTTTTCTCGGTAGTTTCCATAATAAATAATATGCTTGAGTCAGTTTATGCTTTAATAGATGATTTTGACTATTTTTTAAAAATATGTTGCATTTTTTTTTTATGTTTCGTGCTTTTTCGACCAGCGAGGGTTTATCGAATAATCAAATCTTTTAATTCGTATCCTTGATATTGCAAACAGCCCGGGGTAGCTGCCCTGGAAGTGGGGCGTAAATTTTTAAATTTATGAAAAAAATTTAACAAAGAAATAATAACAAGTATTAATACACAAATTTTATATTTAACATCAAAAACTTCAAATTTTTTTAAAAATTACTTAAAAAAAATATTTTAATAAAACATCATTCTTCGATTTTTAATGAGCAAATATTTCAGTTAGCATTTCTAATCCTTCCCTTCATTCTTTTAAAAAAATTGCTTTCAATACAAAGCAACCCTGTCAACCTTTTTCTTTTCCCTTGTGTTTTCCCGGGGGGGGTCTTTATTCCCAACTCGAAAAAAAAACCCCTCCGCTGACGACTAATCGCGGGGTTTAAAAAAATCTTAAAAATACCCCATAGTAATGGCAACATTAGTTTTAAATCTTTCTAAAATTTTTCGGGATATTTTTGGGCATTGCTGGTAAATGTCTAGTTCCGCGGTAACTGAGAAACGTCCGTTGAAATTGTTTATATAATTTTTTTTTTCTTTAAGGTTTTGTGCACCAGGAAAGTTCTCTTGAAAGGGAAAAATGTCGAGGCGGACAAAACCTCAACTTTGTATTTATTTCTTCAAATTTATAATTTAATAGAAATTAAAAGGGATAGTCGTTTTCTGAAAATCTTGTTTTAATATTTTCAGCCATAACATCGAATCCGGGGAAAAAAAATTTGCTCATAAAATCCTCAAAATTGGGGGAAAAAAAACGCGTTTTTTATCTCGTTCATCGACTTTTGAAATCTTTCTCTGTTCTTAGGGTTTTCATTCCTAATATGAATTTGAAAATCTTTTATAAGAGATCATTGAAACAACGGTTTTGGGTTTATAATTCAAAAAAACGACAAACAGTTTTTCTTTTTTCTTTTAGAAACATTCCCAAAAAACTGAGTTTTTTTAAAATTTCAATTCTTTGCAAAACGACAGTTACAAGTAAATAATTCAATTCAATAAGACAGAACAAAATTCTTTACCTTAAATGGTTTTAACCCCTAAGCATCAGCTCCACTTTTTGCTTTATTTGTATTCCGTTTAAACATTTTTTGGGAAATTTATTACAGCGAGCAAAAGGGTTTTAACAAGTTTGCCCATTTAAAAGCCAACTGTCCACCGCGTTTAATAAAGGCTCTTTTTAAAACTATATTTAATTCAGTTTTTTTTTTGATATTATCTTTTTTATGATTTTAAAAATGGTCTGTGCCCAAAACGGGGCATTTTAAAGTTACTTTTGGTGATAGGCCCCGAGTTCGAGTGTATATAACTGGTTCAATAAATTTAAGTTTAAACCGTTTTCTTTGAATGATAAATTTAGTGAGGATGCCCATTGAACTACACTGTCCTGGAAAACATAGTTACTGTTCGATAGGCAATCTCAAAGAACAAATCAATATTAATATATTAAATATTAAGGGGTACTTTGGGAGATTAGAATTGACTTAATCAAGAAAGATCTTTACTGCATAATTTTAAAATTCGGAAAACTAATTGGCGTTGGTTCCCCATAATTTCTTCGAGAAGCTTAAAAGCACATTTAGAAACTAAAACTGGTGCTCAGAAAGTCTAATAAATATATACAAACAATAATTAGATCAAAGGCTTATCACTGATATTATCACAGAGCTGATGAAACATGAATTTATGCCTTTGACCATAAATAAGACATGATCGGCTTAATGCTGGATGTTTCCTTTACATTTAATCCGGATTAAAGTGACGGTTAGACATGATTGCGTGTTTTTTGGAAAAGGAACCGACTTCAACAACGGTTTCATTTGTAGATCGGACGGTTCATTGTTCTCTGGCACCACTACAGTTTGTTGGGGCGTGTTGATAAAATTCTTTCGGAAAAGTTCGTTATTGCGTCAAAAAAATTAACATGGTTTTGCACCACAGTGCTTTGCATGATCCCTTTTGGCCTTTCTGGCTCAAAATCAAGATTTTAAAACAGTCAGAAGTTAAGTCATTAGAACATCACCTCAAAGCTGACCTATTACCATAAGGCTCTATTTGTTTTCAAAGGCTTCCCCAAAAACTGACTCATGGTCATGGTTTTCAAAATTAAAGAAGCTGTTTTTTCGCGTTTGAAACCTTGTTGTTTCCAAGAGTTACCAGGCACCTGGCCTCGCTGGTGGGCAACTCTCAAATCCAAATAAATGTGTTGATTTAGAAAGAGGAGATATCTTAGAAAAACAACCAGCAATTTTTTTCTTACAAATAGGTTTTATTTTTATATAGTTTGCAGAAATTTTCAGGAGATTTGACCCCTACTTTCCAATATCGAGCAACAAACTCTAGGATGCTAGCGACATGATGGAGTGTTTTTTAATCATGGTTTAAATATCTGCAGTGCAGTGGCGGCTCATTAAGTTTATTATTAGGGGGCTAAAACATAATGAAAAAATTAATGATTGATGTACCTTAATTTCAATGTAAAAAATTCAAATTTCTTCTATCCTTTTTATTAGAAAACGAAGATCAGTCATACTAATTATAAAGTCAATTATACGTTGTATAATTTTTAAATTGATAAAACAGCTAGAGACGTCAGCCCTCATCCTTTGCAGCATCGTATTTCTTATCAAAGGTTTTTATTACGAGTTTTAATGTTGAAAGAGCATCTTTCGCATTCACTTATTGTTTAATTGATTGCTGAAAATAATATCTGCAGGTTTATGGTTTCTGAAAACACAAGTTTTAAGATTATTGTCTTCAGATAAGAACAGGCAAAGGGCCAAACTACTTCAGTCCCTGCACACATATCATCTGTCGTAAATGGCTGTTAGTTCAGTTTTAATTTACCACTCATCAAAAGCGCCAGGATGATTTCACTGTTAAATCAAGCTGTTCTTGGGGAAGACACCTCTATAACTTTCTGAAATTTTTTGAAAAAATGGTTCGCTGCACTTAAATGGTCTTTAAATTCAATGCTCTAATTTGGGTTAAATATTGTCACACACTTCCTTCAAGGAAATAACATGTGAATTCACCAGCATTACATGTCTTCTGTCTTTTTCCCAGCCAGGTTCTTCTTCCTCTTCAGGTTCTAGAGTGATCAGTATTTGATCTGTGCGATATTGTTTCTCCGACTGTTCCAATTTGCATTTTTTTTTTGATTTGGCTTTCTAATACCTCTTGGTTTATTATTATTAAAAATATTTCAACAGGGCACAATGGAAATGAAGAAATTTTAACCAGTAAAGAAACTCTTACTATTGAATCGGTTAAAATCCGTTTGCTTCACCAGTCATTTCAGATCATTACTATCAACTATCTAAGAATTTGTTCCAACTTTTTCTTGAAGAATTTTATATTCAAATAAAAGTATTTACAGTCCTCTTTTAAATTCCAGCGTATAGGTGCAGCACGTGGTAATCTTCGTTCCAACTACCTCATCAAGCACTGCTGTGTTTTGCTAGATCTTGAAGAAACGAAAAGCTAGTTTTCATCAATATAGGAATATTTTAACTTTTATGACATTATTAGCTGCCTTCTCCATTAATAAGTTCAGTCAGTGGGCACCCGCAATGAACAAAATGAGCATTTGGAAGCATCAACTTTTAGGATCGCTGAACGCCATTGTTTTACGCTCATCACTCCACGGCACTCTGTCTCTTCCTTGAGCTATCAGTTTTATTGTGTTTTCTGAAGGGGAACTTAAAGGCAACATCAAATTCTGACCAGCGTTTTGTTCAATGTGATGGCCCAGCCAGTTCGCCAGCCAAAAACGTTCGCTATCACTTTGTCCATCAATGACGCATGATTATGTCGCCATTTGTTGCTGATTGATGAAATCAGTTGTTTCACGTCGGCTTCAAAGCTTCCCAGGTTACGCAAATTTTATTTCTTTTAATAATTCGATTGATAAATCTCAAGCACAGCGTCCAACAACATTACTTTGTATGGTTTTTGACACACCCAAGAGCTTTCAGTTTTATATGTACGGGATGGAGTCCATTCTAAGTAACAAATTTATTAACCCCATAACCATCCTGGATTATTCCGAGGAAAGTTGAACTTTATCGTCAAAAAATTTGTCCTCTAAAGAAATAGTTCAAATTACTACAAACTTTGTGCACATGATGTTGATCTGCCAAGAATATGTCTATTTTTTTTTGTACATATTTCATTTTGCTTCAGTTACTTTCCCGCACGTATCTTTTCATCTAATTGTTCTCGTAATAACACAATTTTCACAAGAGCACTAGGATATGTATGATTTGAATTAAGAAGTAGTTTTCATTGTTTTTACTCCTATCTGCACTATATGTTTAAAATCATCACACCGTTTCAAGTCAAGCTATTAATTTCATTTCTAAACAATATACACAAAACAAAACAATTATTTGTGATAAGACAACACAAATCCATATATTATCAGTAAATATTTTTTTTTTTTTTTGAACTACCTCATTTATATGTTCTAGTTTACTTTGAACAGTCACTCTCTCGTCGGTAGATCGACCAATCTGTTTAGCTAAAACTTTCTGTTTCAACGTCAAGGGGACGGTTCTCTAAGGGTATGAACCATTATTTCGGATTCCATTATCAGAAATACTTGAAAGCTTATTGCAATAGTTAAACTTCATAAATTATTATCAGCATTTCCGCGCTAAACTAAAAGTCAAAACCGCTTTTACTGGAGTTAGATCTGAGTTTGGAACCGCACAAAATTGATTCCCATCGATCTGGCTTTAAGAAAGCCCAGGCTTATACAAGATGTACGATCTTTCAGCGGTGGGCTCGAAGAGCAAATTCAGTGTTCCCGAGTGGTTTAGTGCCGGTCAACTTCTCGATCCTCACTGAGTGTCGTGGAGTAACTTTTTGAGTATACTTCATAGCCAATGAACCACAAACTCTGAATGAAAATAAATATTACAAAAATATTAGTTTAGGGTAAATAATATTTAAAGGGGCGTGGGCCGGCGAGTGAAGGGGTGCAGCTGTTCACCTGTGCTACCCACGTTGGCCGCCACTGTTGCGATATTTCGACGACTCAGCTACATTACCTAATGGCCGGTTGTTTAGTGAGCAGTTATTAAACTTCATTTACCTTCCTTATATATTTTCGTTTTATATACGTTTAGAAAGTCAAGAAACTCATGATAAGTATTGATTCAAGCACTTTTGATCTCGTTCTATGGCAGAGTGGTTAAGCCCAAGCAAACAGAAATGTTGAATCTGATTACAAAGAAAATATTTTAAAGAAATAAGATAAAATTATTTTAATGTCATCATTAATTTTTGAGCATTAACTCATCTTTCTTGGGACCTCAGTTTGGTATTATATTTTTATGCATCATATCTTTACAGAAAAGAAAACAAAAATGATGATCTTTGGAGGTTTTAATTTCACTAAGCTCAAATTTTATTTTTACTCTATTCTTAAATGGCCCGAAGGTATTTTCCATTAACTATTATTTATTTTTTCAACCTCAGTTTAATTATTATATTTTTTTTAAATTATGTTTTTAAACAATATTAGAATATCTTTTTGCTTTAAAGGTATCCTGTATTTTCCATGTTTTCATGGCATCTGAAACGAGTTCATGGTGGGCTTGGCAGTGAACATGGGTTCACTCAGGTTCCTATTTCTTTAAATTTTTGCAGGCTCAAACCATTAAATTTATCGCTCTATATTCGTTACCATCGACTTGGCCTAGTTCATCAAAACTTCAATTTATAAGTATTCAGTTTTGAATTAAGGATATTGGATTCTGCCTGAGGCATCAGGACCAATCAATGAAAGCCTAAAGATGCTCCTAAATAACAGGTTTATTTCTCCTTTTTTGTCAAAAATTCATGGCAATTTACTTCTAGCCTTTATATCTATGGTTTCATCCACAATAATAGAATCTGCTTCAGAATTACTGGATTTTCTGTGACTTAATAATCTTCGCCAGCCAATTTAAGAAAATCAGGTGGATCATCTCATTTTCATTTATGAAGGAAAAGAAACTTTACTTCAGTGCGATTGCATCAATTATTCACAAATCAATTTTTTTATTCTTATATCTAATTTAAGTTCTAAAGGCTGTTTTTTAAAATCAGATAAAGTTTGGTAAATGAGTGGCGTAGAATGGCTTAAACCTTACACGTATTGCTATGTTGGTGTTTGCCAATAAACTTACAATTTTATAATAAAGTTGGGGAAATAACGGGTCCAAAGAGTGGGCAGGGACTAGGAGGGCCCCACTCTGGCTTCCCGACCTTCACGCCACTGGGAGCAAATATCTTTAGTTTATCCAAAAAAACAGAATACTGATTCTCAAGCTTTTTAACGTTAGCTTTTGGTTAACTATTATTAGTATATTATTATTTTTGTATGAATGATTTAAAATCCTAGTTTCATTTGTATCGTGCAATGGTAGAATTAATAAAATATTTTTGATCTTGAGATAAATACCTTGGCAAGAAAATAAATGTGTTTTTATAGTTCAATCATTTTGCCAACCACCGGGCGTCTTGTTCGATCCATTGCTTCTCTATACAAGTTGCATTAATAAGAGTGTCGATATGTTTCTTTTGCTCGTGTGCATTTATTGAAACTTCAAGATTTTGTTACAGAGCATTTTATAACCAATACCAATATGTTATCGGGTTCCATGACGTCTTTCTTTGTCAATGTATTATTATTTAGTTTATTTACAGCTTATAAAAGACTTGGTAAGTGAGAACTGTCGACTTTATGCATAACCTTAAATCAAAAAATATAAATCAATATATAACAGTATATACAGGGTTAGTAGAAAAATGGAACAGATAATTATATAAGCAACCATCAAACATAAATTATTCAAATTTTTTACTTGCAGAATTACCTGGATATGTTAAGTTTAAAATTCAGACTATGCGTTGCCAAATTGCTGGTTTCTCTGAATGATAGAAGAATTTCAATTTGCAATGATACTAAATTTTATTTTGCCACAATCAGTTATTCCCTTGACCTGATATTATTCGCTTTCCCCCAATATGGTTCAAGACTTTGACCTCTGTTTTTTGATAATTCAATTCAACCAGTTGCTCAAAATTATTGGAGAGATGACAGCAGGACTGTAAAGTCAAAAATAATGATTTTGGGTTCCCAACGTTTGTTTTCCTCTCTGAGTGCAAAGTAATAGTTTAATTAGGCGATGAGTTCACTCTTACGTCAACATTAAAGTATCGATATGGATTATGATTTTCATTTCACCAAATGGCTTTCTCCCATTTACGATTACGCTGAGACATCATAGCTGTTGCCAAAAATTACTATCTTGTAAGATTGATGTGGTGTGATCCAAATTTCCTCCTTCTCTGAATCTTAGTGTGAAATAAGATTGGTTTGTTTGCCAAGCTTTCACCTTTATTAGCCAGGCATGGGTAAGGAAAGCCTGGATCAGAGGATCTCAAACTACTAATGATGAGAATAGTTAAATGTTTGGGCTCCAGCCTGGACAGTGCCCTCAGTTAAGCCATAGTTCCCCAAACAAGTTGAAATTAATTCAAAATATTTGTTCAAGAAAAAATTCAAATACAAAGAATTGCTTTATTACCAAGATTAGAAGATGGTCCAGACCAGTTTGCCGCGAAATATATGGAAGGAATGTAACAATAATTTTTCTACAAAAAAGATTTGTTGCAAATCAACAATCTTTTGTGTAATGGACAAGTAATGTCACACGGCTGATTCTGGTTAAAAGCAATCACGCCCTGCTGGATGTGTCGAATTTATCCACACTCAGTACCGAAAAAGTTAATGTTAGGGCTGAGTTTTGAGCCTTAAAATGTTGGTCATTTTTATATATATCTTAATCACATGAACATGCTTTATAATACTGATTACAAATTTAAATGGAGAAGCATAGGTGATTTGGTGGCTGTGGCAGAGCTCCAGCTCATTTCCCAAGGGGTCAATGAGTTTTAAATATCCAGATTTCTAAGGTGGATTGGAAGACGTGGCACTCTGGAATGGCCAGCTCGTCCCCAGATATGTAGCTCTAAATTTGTTTACTTTTGGGGTCATTAGGGGTCTATAGAGTTAATAAGGAATCGGCCTAACGATTAGAAAAACTAAGACAAAAAATTTTGGATGGCTTCAAAATTCACCACACATTGCATGTTGCCTGAGCACTTTAATGAGATTTATGATCGTTTCGGATTTGTTTATCATAGCAGTGCAGATCTATTTTGAGCACTAGTTAAGTAGATAGGTACTGTTGTTGTTTTTTAGACCCTCTCTTTTTATTTATCCAACTAGTTACTTGTTTAATAATATAAAAACTTTTTCCTTATTCCAACTTTCTTGACTTTTTTAAACTAAGTAACTTATCGCAATCCATAAACATAGATTTTTTTAAATTTTAAAGCTGATTGCACCTTCTACTAATTTTGGCTCCAAATTTAACCATGTTTGGTTTGTGTTTATTTAAAGAAGCAAAAATATATCTCAGTGTCAGGTATAAAAAAACAATAATCGGGTCATGACAAGATTCCCTTAAGGGCAATCAGTGCAAAAATACGATTAGGATATTATTTATCCTAAAATTCCCTCTTCTACTAGAGAAGCCTATCACATTGTGGCAGTTTGCCCAATTTATTTTGGATTTATCATTATCCAGTTACCCCCTTTGTACAAGAATTTGGTTTGATGTGGTTTACAATAGATTATGTATGTATATATTAGAAGCTAATTTTTTTTAATAAACTTAAATGAATATTCAGACCTTTATTCAGTTTTATATTTAAAATAATTAATAAAAATGTTTACTTGATCTGCATTATTTGCTTTGATCAAATTTTTCGTGTTATAGTCTTTCATCTTTTCCCTACTCCTTTTTACACTTTGCATTGTTTCCCCTTTAAATCCGTTTACAATCACTGTTTATTGGTGGACCTTTTTGTTTCTTTGACTCCACCTTTCGTCCTTCTAGCTCCATAAGCCATTTACTGTTTACGGTTTAGCTAAGTTTGTGCCAAAGAAAATTTAACTGATTTGCTAAAAAAACATTTGTTCGTTCTCAATGGTACCTGATTGCGGCTATTATATTTTTTACCATTTAAGCTAAAGTCAATTTAGCTCATCAAAGAACAAAGAGCATGGCGGCACTCATAGATATACTGGATAATCTGACACGAATTATCGTTTCAATGGTTATCATATGACTTTACAAAGCCCTTTGAAATAAAGTCTCTTCTTGAATTTTTCTAAATGTTGCTAAAAGAATTTGATGTTTGTGAATCATTATTGCTCTTAAACACTTAAAAGCAAAGGTTTGTGTTAGGGATTTGCAATCGAAAAAGTTATTTGGGTGACGTTGAAGAAGTTCTCAAAGAGGTTCTAATCTAAGACATCTACTGTTCCTTTGGTTTATCGATATTAATCTAAAGATGTATGTATGTGTTAATGACGTTAATGCTTGTATTAAATTTCAGAAAGACATAGACCGAGTTATACAATGAACAGAAAAAAAGAAACTATATTTTAATATTACAAAATGTAATGTCCTAATTTATTCACGAAAGAAGTCTTTTGTAATTTATAATTATAGAATAAATGGCGTGATACTAGACAGGGTGCAGAAATTCTCTATACGAGTTTAGTTGGTACATTTGAGACTGGACTTAGAGTTTTTCAAAACAATGTTTCAATCCTTTTTGGACTTCTACAAATATGCTGATTTATTGTTAGAACACACAAGCGGTTTAAAATGTACAGTGTATTAAAGTTTGTATAATGGCCCCATGTTCTAGAGGCTCCTCAAGCGTTTCTCAACCTTTTTGGCCCATAGGATATTAAATTTATGCTTTGGAAGTGTGGTTCCCAGTGATCATTTTACAACTTTAAAATTTTATATAGTCTACTACATGGTTAGTGTAACATTTTATTGTGTTTACTTACAATAAACATTTCCAAATTTTTCTTCCGGTGCCGTATTCAATCATAAGTTGCATAGAAATAAATAATGGAAGATGTTACCATTTCGTAATTTTATAAAGTCCAACTTGGTTATTAACACACCCAAATGCTCCAAACTTTTTTACGACGGATGAAAAAGGAAGTATGCGGACTAATCGAAACTGCTCGCAGGATAGTGAATTTCTCCTGCAGACTAGTAAGAAATTTCTCCGCAGAACTGGTAAAATTCTCCATGCGGACCCACTTGTGGTCCGTCGGACCAACAGTTGAGGCAAGCTGTCCCCTGGAACTCTTCACTTCCACTATATGGGTCGTCCACACTACCAGTATCATTTGTATGCTACTGGAAAAAAAGGTTTAAAACCAGGTTTTAGGGGTATCATTATTACAATCTATCTTAGGGACCATCATAACTGATCCTCTTTTAATAAAACTGTCTTTACATCAATTTTGGGTTCAAAGGGTTAGAGAAAGGACTATGGGGTCTTTGATTAGTTATTGTGTAGTTTGCAAAATGTGCTTTGTATCCCTCTCATTAATCCAATTAAGTCACCAGATGTATTATTTACTAACTTAGGATTGGTTCAAGGCTATCTTGAAGTGGGAATAAATGTTGTAAAGAAGTGTCTTAAGCAATGGTGTGTGGAGATATAAAATTTATATTGCAGATAAGACTAAGAGACTCTAAAAGGGGTATATAAATCAGCTGACCATACTATTTACTTGTTTTCAGTTTATCAATATATATATATATATATATATATATATATATATATATAATATGTTTAAATATTAAATACTCAGTGGGTCAAATGTACAAATGATGCTTACATTGTACTGGAAGAGGCTACCAGGTTTTAAAGACTTTGGCCGAGCAAGAATCATTAAGGATTTCCTTTTATCAATCTCTATCTTTAGGGCAAGAAATGATTTTGTAAACTAAGAAAAGCTTTGTGGTTGAACAAATCGTGATATCTCAAACTCTGTACAGATTGTCAAAAATTGGAATTTTCTATCAGATACAGCGTTGGCAAGCTTTCGCCGATGGGTTCAAACTCAGATGGAATTTTTCAGATCCGTTCTTGTGAAACTTTTCTTTCAGCATTCTTTTAGCGACTTCGAAATCTTCTCTAATGAATTTTGATTTTTAATTCATTATATTAAAAAAAGTAAAATGTACATTTTATTATCTTATAAATTATAAAACATTTTTGATTCTGTCTATTAAATTAAATAATTTGATATAATTAACGTTTTTAATCCTAAAAATCAGGAGTAGTTAGAAACGCTCTTATGATTCTCGTGTACAGTTCTGGAGCAAATACTTCGCTGGTAAGAAGTAATTAGCACCAATATTTTAAGAATCGACCACAAAACCATGATCGTTGCAAAGTTGAAAAAAACATGCTTTACTCTTCACGCTATAATGTGTGGTTTTTCTTGAGGATTGGTTTTTGATTTAATTTGCATTTAATCGAGAATCTCTCAAAGACTTTTGAGAATCAAAAACAAACAAAAAATGGTTTTGTTATTTCTTCTTATTGGTACCACAAGCATCTTTGAGAAAGTATTCTTATAACATCTTTACACTTGGGCTAAAGGCAGATAGCCTGTCAAATGTGTGTCATTTTTTTAAATTACAGTTTCTAAATGTTTTACATTGATTTTGGATGGTTAGCGTGTTCAACTATAATTGTCCCAAAGTTAAAATTAGCAAGCAAATTCAAACATTGGGTGTGGGATCAACTGAAGTGAGAAAGAACTTCAGGATTAAATGGTGATCTATCTCAAATACCAGAGCATATAAGTTTCAATTTTCATATTTTAGAAAATAAAAATATTTCAGGGACCATACATTGAAAAGAAAGCAGAAAACTCATAATCATCAGAAATTCTAAAATTATGTGTCTTCCATCAAAAATTGTTTTAGTCACTTATTCCTCAGTATTTTTAAAAAAAAAATATAAAAACGTTTTAAATGTTTTTTTTTTCGTTAATGCCTTTTAAAATTAAAATATTTAAAATAAATCCGGCATTAACTGCCTCTAGTTATTTACCTCAACATTTTGTTTAACTGCAAGAAGTTTTGCGTTTTGTTTCGTCTATAGAGTCTTATTGGGCCACTCGTGCCCAAGTAAAGAGCTTCATATTGCTTAAAAATCATATAAATTTATTACCCAAACAAAATATGTCTTAAACTGGGATAATCACCCCAGTAAAGCCCCCACCACTCACTTGACGGTCCTGGTTCGAAGTATCATTTGCAGACCAGCGTTAATTAATAAGAATTTCATGACTTCTGAGCACATGGACGCTGCAAGCCACTGCGCTTCAGCGCTATTCGGCTTGGAATCCTTCGCTGAACAAAGAAATCAGTGTGCAGTGCTCGAAATGACCGTAAGATGGGTTTTGGACAGTTGGGGACGGTTCATCAGAATTTTGAGGTGCAGTACATTTTTAGCCAAGCAGCTCGATACCACATCAGGCCAGACTTGCTGGAGAAAGCGTTATCGCTGACCCAAGTAATATGCTAATAGCTTTTTATTTAATTATTGTAAGTAAGGTTATTAATTCAAAAAAACTAATATGGAGACAGACTTTAAATATTAAAATCTAAAGTCTTAACAATTATTCTCTATCTCTCTATGTATATGTCACTCTCTCTACCATATATATACTCTCTCTATATATACCTCCTCTATATATCTACTCTCTCATATGCCTACTCTCTATATATATATATATATGCTGCTCTGCTCATCTCTCATATGCTCCTCATTTTATTTAAATTAAGTCTTTTGGTGGTGTTAAAAAGGGATAAAAATGGACATGAATAGAAAAACTGATAATTTATATAAAAAATTATATTCCCCAGAGTTAATTACAATCTAGATTTTTTTAATTTTCCCCATAAAAATGGAAGACGTTAAGCTAGAAGAAGATTTTACAACCATCCTCCCAAAAAAAAAAGAAAGCTTCCAGAGGTGAGGTTTGTGTCGGATGCCATATTCTGGACTTGGAGTCCACAATGTTCGTAGGTGAGCTATTAGGGTTCCATCAGTCTGTTTTAATATTTTTGGCTCTTTATGGGAAGGTGAAAGGTTAAAATGGAGCATATTAGTTTGCATAAAATATACTTTATCTTTGCTTCAGTCTAAGGGGCTAGATCACATATTCACAAGACCCACAATTCAAACCAGAGGCAAAAAGGAATACAGTTCACACTTAGGCGGAGGTTAAATGAGCTGTTGTGTCGTGTTTCTGAAGTTAATAAATATAGCGAATAATGGTTCAGTTATAAAAATGATAGACATATTCACTTCAAGAAAAGGGGTTTTGCAAGGATTCTTTCTGTAAGAATTACAATAGGAGACAGCATTTCTAAAGAAAACTTTGATCTAAAAGTATAAAATTCAATTATATAGACTATTCATTCTTGATATCTAAATAATGCATTTTAACACTTTTGTATTACCATCACCAGAGTTTAAAAAAGGGGGATAAGTTTATAATACATGTAATAATTGTGGGCTTAGAAGTTCATGACAGTAGGAGTTAATAAATGTAGCTTACAATTACCCAGAAAAACCCGAGGAATGTGCCTTCCAGTGTTTTAGAAAGCTCCTCATCTGGCTTCAATTGTGTGGGGATCTCGTTTGACATGAATGGAACTAATCATTTCAAGACTTAAAGAGATATAAAAGTTGGAATCAACTTTGGTTAAAATGATCTCTTCAAAAATTTTGAGAAATTAAGCCACCGGGGTTGGGGTTAAAATGCTTAGTTCAGAAGTTGCTATCATGATATGATATTTTCCACAATGGCATAAGGGTTTAATCTACGTGTTTTATCGATCAAATAAGAGGCAATAGAGACAGTTTATTCACTCTCGTTAAACATCTAGGCGCCACTTTTAATTTTAATTGTTATTCAAACAACGGGTTCCTCAACTTGTTTTTATTCTTACTTGTGAAAATCAATTCTATTTTTGTAGTATATTTTATTACTTTCCTTATAAAGAAGAGTCCCAATAAGATATCAAGTCTCAGCACAGAGTTTAATTAAGCCTATGTTCAGCACAGAACACTCTTTTAAATAAGACTAGTATATTTTGACCTTACAATGGAGTAAAAACTTTAATTCAAATAAACAATGGGCTCAAGCAGTGGTAAATAGCCATTACAAGCCTGTCTTTCAGAGAGTATCAGGAATTGGCGGTGGATGCGGGAGAAACCAGCAAAAACTAATCGATGACAATGATCATCAGTCACCTGGGTCAGATCACCGACTACTTTGGCTGTATATTTAGGGTTTATTCCCCTTACCACACCACTTCTTAGCACCAGACTACCACGAGCGATTGGCGGGCTATTAATTAATGATTGCACAAATGGATGTAATGAATTATGTTCAGACCTTTTCAGTTAGTATATTTGTTCAGCTCTTATGGTTAGGTTCCGCTAAAAATCACGTGAGGCTAGGGTGTAGCTGGCTGCATTAAAACATCTCTCACCAACATGTTTTGCCACAACAATAGTAGCACTAAGCACATGCGCGATATTCAGGGTGGAGACCTGCAGTATCAAGAATTTTTCAATCACTTTTTTGATGTTTATTTATATTTCACTAAATGTTTTGCAGGTATAAGGCGCTTTTGTGACACACATTAAAAATATTAAATGTTTATATATTTTAGTTTAGTTCTACAATAAATAAAATCTCATCTCAGTTCTTGGATGGATGTTGGTAGTATTCTTGAGTTAAGTTACAATTGATTTTCAAGAAATGAAATGAGGTGGTAAATCACCCATCCTTCCACCTCAAATCACATCAGCACCTATTTTCAGTTGCTGCACAGCCCCCTCTGTGACCTTCAGCCACACGAGGGCGTTGTCACTCCACTTGAGAAAGACTGGTTTAAAAGCACTAAAAGCCTACTGATCAACTTTGGTTGACAAGAACTGTTAAGAAAAAATGTTTTGGTGGTTCTAGATCAGTGTTACCAAAATTTTCCTTACGAGAGGTGTTTTTTCTCAGCGATAATGACAGTTTTGGAGTTTCTTCTTTTTCTTCATCTTCTCTTTTATTTTGAGGTTAGTGGTTTTCAAAGATATAAATTAAGCCTTTTCATTTCTTATATTTTTTCTTCTAAGCGACAACCATACACAATTGCACAATCAGGTGCAGAAACCTGATAGTTTTTTATCTGAATGAAACTCAATATTGCCCAGTAATCCCTGGTTTTTGGTCTGACAAACAAATTAAGGGCCTGAACTTCAAAATGATAATTCACCTTAAAGCTTTTGTTCAGAAGGTGAATGATGTTTTTTTAGTAAAGCAATCATTTTATCACCTGAAAAAAACTTTAGGAAATCTGGACATTGGGTAGAGATTTTATTTTTTTTCTATGACACCATAAAAAAAAGCTATTTACAATAAAAATATTCTTCTCATTTCACAATTTTTTACAACTGTTACATCTAGTTTACAATTGTTAAAGCCAAAACTGTTTGTAGTTTATTTAAAAGTAAACCCAATGGTTTAATTTAAAACGGAAATATGTATTTTCTTTTCAACAGAGAGTTACCTGGTTATTGAATTATCTTTCAAGTGGATCTTGACTTTGAAAAAAAGTATTCTGGGTTTTGCCAACAATGCACTAAGCTTCTCTCAGACACGTTTACGGATACTCTTAAAGTAGAACAATCCGGCGACACCCGAATTTCAATCTTACCACTAATCAATCGCAGTAATTAAAAAAAACTTCAAATGCGTTGAGTTAGGCCAGTTGCTAACTGGCAACATAAATGTCGCGTCTTTCTGGGGCTCTTTCGCGCCCCATATACGGATCATTGGCGCCTTCACAGTTCTAATGTTTTTTTCTAGCCTTATGCCTTTCACTATAATTTAAAATTGGCAAAAATTGTTTTTATTACACATATATCTACAAAGACTTTGTATATTTTCAATTAAAAAAATTAATCGGAAGGCGTTGCAACATGAAAGTATAAAGTGTGAGGAATAAGTTATAGTGCATCTCAAAATGGTTTTAATTTTAATGGCATAGTCAGTGTAGTCTCTAAAATATTTGATATTTAAGACAAAATGTTTAATAAATTGTGCGGGTTTGGGTGTGTTTTGAATTTTGATTAATTAACCCACGTTTATTATTTTGATTAATGTTTTACCAGTTTAATTAGTTTTTAAAATGGGTTTGGTATTATCAAATATAGTTATAATAATAAACTATTGTGAGCTATCAATTATACCGAAAAGCAACGGTTCTGTAAACTAAGGGCCAAGTTCTTAATCAAAAATTTAAGCCATAAAGGTTCTAAGATCTTATAAAGATAAGTTCTTTTAGCTTGCTTTTGAAAGGTTTTTACGGATGTCTATTATTTATATTAATGATTGACTTTATTTTTATTCAATAGGCCAGATTTTATTTATTGCTCAAGGGGTTTATTGCAAGAGAAAATCTGTGGCACAAACGAGATTTTATATTAAAGGTCAAAGTTTCGTTTGAAGCCTTTAATAAATGGCATCTTCCCATTTTTCATTATTCTTATATTTATATGAGCAAAAATCAACATATCACCCAGCTTACCACTGGTTGAGTTACCAAGGTTTATTAAGGATTATAATTATTAGTATTCTCAAATAATAATTAGTAATTTATTTGGATAGTGCTACTTTAAGAAACTTCTTTTAAATTTTGGGTAGAATTAATGATGCACTTCAATACTATCTACAGTAATGTCTACTTTAAAGTTTGGAATATATAGAAGAAAACTTTTTATAATTAAGTTCAGTTATTCTTTTGCAAAAAGTTCTGCCATTGAACCTAAAATCAACCATTAGATGTCATTTTTTTAAATACATTATCAGTTGCTCAAAAATATGAATTTACTGAAGAGCAAGTGCAGCTTCTTACTTACAATGAAAGATGTTAAGACAAAAGGTTATTTTAATTAAAAGTTATGTTCAAATGTGCAATTCCACCAGCTCTTTAGCATGAGAGCTACAAATTAGTTGATTATTTACTATATCATTTTACTTATTTCCAGTTTGGTAAATCAATACCCACATACCAATTTTTATACTTCAAATCTGAAATAACAGGGTTCAGAAGCGTAATTACCAGCTCCATATTAACAACTTCAAAATGTAAGGACCTTTTCGTTTACAATCTGGCATCCTCATTTAAACTCCAAGGATGTAATTTCAAAATGGTAAAACAGATATTTTTGTATTATAACCTTCATAAAAAATTTTTAATACTTCATTCGAAATGACGAAGTTCTAAACTAACTTTACCCCCCTCCCCCATTCTACCCCCTTAAAAAGGAAGAAATTTCTAGAAGTCTCTATTCGGGTAATCAAAAGTCTAATTACAACTCCATTTATAACTTAAAAAATTCCCAAATTTTTTGTGTCCCCCTATATCTTTCTTCACCTTTTTTAATACCAAAGTGTAATCAAAAATATTAAAACAGATCATTTAAATTTGTAATCAAAGCCTACATACCAATTTTTATATTTTATAATCCAAAAACGAGTTCAATACTTTTCTCCCCCAAAAAATCCCTTTTTTAGGGAATAGTTTTTAATTTATTCCTAGCTGACGTATTTTTTCGTAATAAGTCAGTGTATGAATAAATAATGGGGGGACCTTTCATATATACAGTTTTATTATATATATATAAAATATATATTATATATATATATATATATATATATAATATATATATATATATATATATATATTTATTATATAATATATATATATATATATATATATATATATATTTAAAATATAAAATATTATATATAAAATATATATATATATATATATTATATATAAAAAAAATATATATATATATATATATATATATATATATATAAAAATATAAAATAATAATAATAATAATATTATATATATATATATATTATATTAATATATATATATAAAAAAAATATATATATATATATATATATTTTATATATATTTATTTTTTATATTTTTTATTTTTTTTTTCCAAACTTTTCCCTTGGAAAACCCTTTTTCCTGTTTTGATTTTCCTTTTTTCACGGAATATTCCCCCTGCCTCTCCTACTATATCTCCACCATCACATTACGCTCCTGCTTCGTCTTCTTCACACTTTACGCGTGAAAGCGCTTTTCGTGCAATGGAAAAATTTTATTTTATGTATTCGTTTTTAATATTTTGAATATGATGGTTCTATAATATCCCCCGGTTCTTAGCTGACATCCACTTCTGAAATTGAAGCAGATAATAACTCCATAAACCAATTTTTAAATCGACTTTTCCTAAAAATTTAATCCCCATTTCACCCACGGGATGTATTTAAATTTTAAAACAATTATTTTTGATCAAAAAAGCCAATTCATAATTTTCATACTTTAGTAAAACCCCTTTTTTACCCATTTGGGGCCCGGACTTTCTTAAATCCTTTCTCAGCTCACGTCTTCTTTTTTTTCTGTTTTAAAGGGGCCTTATCAACTACCTTTTTACACTTTAAAAATGTTTTTTTTTTTAATACAAACTTTAAAACTCCCCCCAAGGACGTATTACAAAAGGTTACAGATATTTTTAATCGTAATTAATAGCCTATATAACAATTTCGTACTTCTAATTCAGAAATAACAAAGTTCAAATTAAATTTTTCTCTTCATTCCTTTGGAGGGAAAGTTTTCATCATAGCTGACGTCCTATTTTTCTGCGTAATTAGGAACATATTACCAACTGCCACATTTACAATTTTTTTTTTACTTTTCCCCTCTCTAAATGTTAAAAAAAAATAATTTTTTAATCTATTATAAACCCCACATAACAATTTTAAAACTTTGAATCTGAAATGACGAAATTCCACAAAAACTTTTTCCCTCCCCCATTCTTGGGAGTTTAAATACTTTCTGGGTAACTTATCTTTTGGGTAATTTTAATTACCAACTTTATTACCATTTTACAACTTTAAAACCCTGATAATTTTCAATTTTTCCCTTTTATCCCATTTTAACTTCTCAAATTTTAAAAATTTAAAAAAAAAATTAAAAAAATTTTATTTCAATCTCAAGCAATCAATTTTCATATTTCTAGTCTAGAAATGAGTTTAATACAAACTTTTTTCCCTTTTTTCTTCTTTTAAAGGTTTAGTTTTCTTATTCTTTCCTAGCCTCTGTTCATCAGGATAATGAGAATTCTAATAATAAAATAATTTTTAAAACGGTTGTTGTATATAATATATTTAGTCCAAAATTTATTTCTTAAATTAGATTAATATCAACAAGCCCCCATTTCTAATGAAATTATAAAAAATCGTTTCTTTAAATTTTTAATGTTATTTTTATTTTTTTAATTGATGTTTTCAAAACCCAAAAATTCCCTTTTCTTTGCCTTGAGTTGTTGATTTATTAAACCGAAGGTTTTATACGCCGCCCTATATTCCACCCCTTTTAAATCGTTGCTACCGGTTCTGATTTTTATTCGTCTCGATATCGTTTTGGCAAAAAAAGTTTAATATTTATAGAGGCAGCACCTCTGACGATGGTTGGACGATGCTATGATGCCAAAAACCCAAACGTTTTTTTTCCCCGTTTTTACCCGATTGTTCCCAAATGCTAAATGGCTATAGTGTGGAAAATACTTTGAAAAAACAGATTTAAAAAAATTTCAATTTTAAAATAAATAATTTATCAAAACTGTTTAAACTAAATGAACTGTAATATATGGGAAAAATAATAATATATAATAAAAATTTTTTTATTTTTTCCTTTAAAAAACTATGGACTTTGATTGAACCGGGGCTGCGCCAAAAAAGGAAGACACACAAATCTGGCGGTGATACATCAAAGTTGTTTTTATATTTTTGAAATCTGGCAAAGATATTGAAACTCAATAAATGTAATATCGAGCTATTAAATCAACATCCACAAATTTGATATACTCGGATTCATTGGCCACACTTTACTCTCTCGATCGGATCTTTGATGAAGATAATATTATTTGCTGGGCGTTCGGTTATTTCGTTAATGTTCGATATTATTACCAAGGGATACAGTAAGACGTTTTAAGCTTACAAATTTGTATCCAAAAATGTAAAATGACGCTACTGTCTACTTTTTTTAATTGACGTTGTTTACTAATTAGAATTTCTACTTATAATTTGATATACGTGGCGTTTAATAACACTAAAATCATGGAGGTAAATACATTCTGGTTGATTTTAAGTCAATTATTATTTCTTTAAAATTATTAGACAATGTTATAATTTCAATAACACTAAAATCTTGGACTTCCATTGTCTTTACACAACGTTTCGGTTAGTGATGTATCTCCAACCGTTTTTAAGTAATAACTAAAAACTATTCTTAAAAGCTACGACCTTATATACTATCCGTTGTTCACCGAAACTTGACCGACTCTTCACGGTTCAGCAACAGCAGCCAGGTACTCGGAATGTCGACACTAGGTTTGCGAAATACATTTTGATTGTTTGCAATTATTACAGCTTCTTTAAATTTTATTTTTTTTCAGTGGGTTTCTTTATGAATGATTTGTGCTTCCAACCATAGTATGCAGTGTTGTTTTGACCATGCGTGTTCGGCAATCCCTCAGTTCGATTTTCACCTCGTTCCGTATGTGTTTTGTGTTCTTTAACTCTAATTTCAAGTGGTCTTTTTGTTACCCCGATATATACACATTCACAGGGTATTGGGTAAATACAGCCATTTTTTGAAACATTGTTGTCCGGTCTCGTCTTAGTAAGAATACTTCTCAAAATGGTTTGGGATTAAAATGCTCTTTTAATATTAAAAGCCTTCGATTCTGGATATTTTCTAAAGTTTCTTTAATATATGGATAGTCATAAATATCTGGTCTTGTCGAGTCTTATTCAAATTAGAGTTTTTTGTCTTATCTTAATATTTCTTAAATGTTTTCTTAACCAATCTCTTTTTACTTATACCCTTGCTTCGTTTCGTTAGAGTGATTGGAATTTTGGTGTAAATATTGTCCATTGTGGGTATTTTTCGTATACCGAGTTTGTATATGCCCATTACTTCGTTTGACTAAAGGTCAGAGAAAGGTAGAGCCGAATTTTGTTCCTTCTCCATTGTGAATTTGATACAGGGTCGAAGACAATTAGATGTTTTAAGAAACCTTCAAGTTCTTCGTCATTACTTGTCCATACAATAAAAGTATCGTTAATATATCGTGCAGTTATATGAAATGGTTTGAAGAACACGCAAAAAAAACTGCACTAATCAAACCAAAAGTTTGGCTACGATATGTTGACGATACTTTTATTGTATGCACATGTAATAACAAAGAACTTAAAGGTCTTTTAAAACATCTAATTGATCTTCAACCCTGTATCAAATTCTGGGAAGGTATCGCCAATAATCGTGCAGTTATATGAAATGGTTTGAAAGAACACGCAAAAAGAATGCACTTATCAAATCAAAAGTTTGGCTACAATATGTTGCCGATACTTTTATTGTATGCACAGGTAATAACAAAGAACTTAAAGATCTTTTAAAACATCTAAATTGTCTTCAACCCTGTATCAAATTCACAATGGAGAAAGAACAAAATTCGGCTCTACCTTTTCTCGACGTTTTAGTCAAACGAAATAATGGACATATGCAAACCTCGGTATACAGAAAACCTGGACAATATTTACACCAGAATTCCAATCACTCTAACAAAACGAAGCAATGAGTCATTCGTACTCTATATAACCGCGCAGTGATATAATATGTAACGGTAAGGAATCCCTACAAGCCGAAATGAGTAAAAAGAGATTGGTTAAGAAAACAATTGATAAATATCAAGATAAGACAAAAAACTCTAATTTGAATAAGACTTCACAGGACCAAATATTTATGACTATTCATATATCCAAGGAACTTCAGAAAAGATCCGCAGAATAGCGAATAGGTATAATATTAAAACAACATTAAAATCCCAAACCACCTTAAAGAGTATTCTTACTAAGACGAGACCTGACAACAATGTTTCAAAAAATGACCCAAATACCCTGTGAATGTGCTGAGGTATATATCGGGGAAACAAAAAGACCACAAATTAGAGTTAAATAACACAAAAGACATACGGAATGAGGTATCATTTATTTTCTGTGGGTCAACAGTGAAAGAAAAAAAACTGCAATAATTTAAAATAACTAGAATTAATTTAGTAAGCCTAGTATGGACATTTCAAATATTTGGTAGCCATTGTTAAACCGTAAAAAATCGGCCACCCTTCAGTTATTTTTGTAAGAAATAGTTTACAGTGTGGTCATTTTAAAACGAACCACCATAATTATTTTTCTTAAAAAAATATTTGTTTTAACATTTGTCGAACTACTTTTCATTGGAAGTTGTAAATATGACAGTTAGTAATTAGGCTGGTAGTATTTTTGAACTTCACTTCCCAAGAGGTTAAAAGGGGGATAAAAGTTCGTATGAGAAATTTGTCATTTTTGAATGTAGAACTATGAAAATGTAACCACTCAAATATTTTTAAAAAATTTGCAAAAATAAATTATTTTAATGTCAGTAGTTTGGAGGATTGTTTATACATATAATATACGAATTCACTTACAAACGCCATTTACATTAAAAAATAACTACAAATGAAATAAGATTTTAACCAAATTAAAAAAATGCATGCATATTATAAAAGGTGTATGTTTGCAAAATTTAAAATATCTCGCTAGAATGGAAAAAAATACAGAACAGCCAAAAATATCCTCGGCTGACCAATATCAGTTTGTTTGACCGGCCAAGCGGCAAGCCTGCCTCCAGTAGTAGATTCTCGAATATTATAGTTTAAAAAATAATCGTATAAAAATATTAAATTATTATTTAATATTTTGAGTTTTTTAAGAAATTTATTGCAGAATTTTTTTTTTAATTTTTGCTTTTTTTTGCCTAAAATAAATATACATAAAATGTTAAATATTTTGGTAAATACTAAAGAATACTTTTTATTTAAAATATGAAATTAAAATTGCTGTTTAAAATTAAAATTATTCTGGTTACAAAATATTGTCACAAAGACCATTAAACCCGACAAATTTCTTTTCAACAACTAATTAATGCCAAGAAAATGAAGAACAAAGTAAACCAGACAGATTCTTTATTTATTTTGTTGGATTAAGCGCAATTTTATTCGCAATTATCCAGTGTTTTGTTAAAGAATAAATCAGTTAAGGCGCTAAAACGCAATAAACTCTTTATTTATGTTCGGGTGATATTGCAACTTTTTAATTGTGTCTACTTTGGCGTGGTAAACCTTGTTTTAAAAATACCTTATATAAAAGTAACCCGCGCTTAAGTCAAATAACCTTAACTAATTCAGTACAAACATATGCCATTTAAACTTGTTTAAAAATATATCTCTATATACATATAGATAAATAAAGCAAAAACACATGAATCATATACAAGTTGTCCGGTAAGTATATGGCATCATACTCTCGGAAGCATAGAGGGAAGGTCAAAATAACCCCGATTTGTTATAAAAAAAAAACCCTAAAAAGTTCCCTAACGGAGATACAAAATACCAAAGGGGTACTTAGCAATTAACTTTTTTGGCTCTAGCTTTTGAACCGACCTGTATTATTTAATAATTTTTTTATGTTATAGAGGCCATAAAAACTCATAAAACCATACTACAGTAGATGGTTTACATCGTCAGGGAAGTCAACTTGCCACCACACCTGTTGGGCCATACTTTTGACAGGTGTCATTTTACAAAGATGAAAATTGGTTTTTCAAATACTTTGGTTATTCCTTTTGAAAAAAGGTTTGTTCTCCTCATTTGTTTCGATAAAATAACCTTTTTTGGAAAAAACTAAATTTTTGTATAAAATCTTTAAGCAGGTCAAAAAAATTAGAAATCATTGATTAAACGCAAGAATGTTAAAAATGTGATAGCTTTGTCTCTTTTTGGCTACTTAAGCTAATTTTCGAAATGGGTGCCCTGTACTTCTATACATTTTCTTATTCGACAAAAAATGTTTTATCGTTGTACTCTAAAAAACATTCCAGGATCGGCTCGAATTTCGTTGTAATGGTGTGTTATTCTTTTCATCAGGTCTTCCCTGGTGTGAACTGTTGTTAAATATACAAGCCTCTTTAAATTTTCCTAAAAGAAGAAACCCAACGGAGTCATGTCAGACGACCTTGGTTCATGAGACCCTTCGATAACAACTGCTAAATCCTTATCATGTCCAAAAGGTACATGCTATGTCTTCCGCTGATTATTCAGCAAGAGTAATTTATGGAAACTAATTTTTGTAACAATTTAGTCAAAATTTCAATTTTACTAGTATTGTTTAGTTTACGGACGAAGCCAGTTTCACCCGAGATGGTGTTGTGAATTGCCAGAATATGCATATCTGGCATGAAGAAGATCTCCATGCAATGGTACAGACAAAGCACCAACAAGGACTCATGGGTAACCTGTGAGCGGGGATTATTGGAAATCATTTTATTGGACTCTTCTTCATTAAAGACAAATTAAATAGTGCCGTGTATTTGCAATTCTTGCAACATAACTTAGACGGTTTTTCGACAATGTGCCCTTACAAATTAAAAATCAGATGTGGTTTATGCACGACGGTGCACCGCCTTATATTAGCTATTTGGTAGGCCAGCACTTATCAAATACTTTTGCTGATAGATGGATAGGTCAAGGAGGGCCTATTTTGTGGCCACCGAGGTCGCCGGACATGACTCCATTGAATTTCTTCTTCTGGGAAAATTTTAAGAGGCTTGTATATTCAACACCAGTTCACACCAGGGAAAAACTGATAGAAAGATAACCACTGCAGCGAGATTCGTGCCAATCCTGAAATGTTGTTTAAAGTACAACGAAAAAAATCGTCGAATAAGAAAACGTTTAGAGGTATAGTTTGTCTCAAAGTATACCGTGTTAGCTTTTGCCTTCATTTATGGATTATACCTGCCGACAACAATAAAACTGCGGATCAGTAGGTATTAAAGGACAGAACATTAGGGACGGATTCTAATAATATAAAGATTTATAATTTATTGTTTATTTAGGTAGGTATAATCTTAAAATTACATTAAGAAATTAAATATATCCAAAGTTTATAACCATATTATCTATATATAATTACATTTTTAATCTAAATATCTAAATCTAATTCTGTTTCACTATCAGAGTCATCATTGAGATTAATTACAATAGGATTTATGTTATGTGTTATGTGTATATGTGTGTTATGTTATGTGTATAGATATGAAGAGACCTCAATTTTTATAATGTGCTGTACTGAATTTTCCAGCTCTCAACTGGTATTTTAGTAATTACATTTTTTTATCAAATTTATAACACTGGGACTTAAAGTAGGTAAAACATTTTCTGCTCTGATCTTTGATTTTACTTACTTACAGTGATACGGAGGAAGACGTAAGACAGTATGCCCAGCCTGTTCAGCCAAATTACCACATACATATTGTTTTTTAATTGCATATAAATTTGGGACTTTTAAAAGTTCCGCTTTTTTGTAACTAAATTCGAAATAAATATCATTTTCCAACAAATATTCCTGGATTTCAGTTTTTGAACTTGTTGAAGCTGGTGCTTTGTGCTAGCTTGCTGTCGGTACTTCTTATCATGACATTAACAACTAGTTGACTTGAATATTTTATTAAGTAATTCTCGTCTAGCTTCATTTTTCAGTTTATACAAGTTTGCAACAAATCCGATCTCATGTATAAAGCAAAATTTTCCTTTTATTAGTCTTCAGGTAGTTAAAATCAACTAGTTCTTTTCTGATACTTCAACGTGTTCTACTAATAATGAATTTTCACGTTTATTGGTGAATTGGAGTTTTTGTAGGTAGACAGTTTCTTAAACAACTTTAATTATCATACTGATTAAATGGTGTCAAAAATACGAACCATGTTTGCATCAAGTCA
Source organism: Listronotus oregonensis (assembly GCA_019359885.1). Lineage (NCBI taxonomy): Eukaryota > Metazoa > Arthropoda > Insecta > Coleoptera > Curculionidae > Listronotus > Listronotus oregonensis. The sequence continues at coordinate 83,200 of JAHBCN010001424.1, forward strand.
AATGATGTTTAACGTTACTTGTTAATATTCTCGAAACACTTAAACTCGAAACGCCAGTAAAACGTTATTCCAACACTGTCAGCTAAAATATTAGCGTATTTAATATTTTTTTAAACCCAATGGTCAGTATACTGCAAAATTTTACTGTCTCTTCATTACTTCTTTTTACTTATCAAGGTAATACAAATCGTTTTATAAAGCAATATATATTTCCTTCTTATTAGGTCCTACGTGATAAAACACTAGTTCTTTTCTGTAATTTACAAATAATATGGATATTTTGGATGATATTGAGTTTTGTAGGTAGACAGGTTCTTTTAAACTTCTTGTTAATTGTCTTTGTGGTTTAAACATTTTTCAGACTTGTTTTGCATCTAATGACAAAGTTTTAACCAAAATGAATTTATTCCAAAAACTTTCGAAACGCGTAACAAACAATATTCAAATGATAAAAGTATTACTGAAAATATTTAAAAACAATTGGTCAATCTCATGAAAACTGTCTACCTGCCATTATGAAATAATGAGACCCAACTAGGTAATAAAATCTAATTATGTTACTTGTCGTCAAAAGCCATGCAATACTTTGAGATAGACTATACAGGGAAATCAGTTTCAAATCGCTATGTGCCAAAAGAATCAAAATTTTACATTTTTAAACTAGGGTTTAATAAATTTATTTTAATTCTTTGAATTGTTGTTCAAAAAAAATTTTTCCAGAAAGTCATTGGTCAAAAAAATTAAGTGAGGAAGAACAAAGTTTTAAAATTATCATGATGAAAAATGACATTCAAAAATATTATACTCTGACTATTCTCTAATGTAATAATCTCCTACAACTTAAAATTGTTTTATTTATGTATTATTTACCAAGACCAACTCCACAGGAGTATAGCGAATACCATTAATATTTTCCAGATATGTTATTAAAAGGAACAGAAATATAGTTATATAGAAAATAACAAAAATTTTAAGTTGTCTTACTATTATTCTATATATATATATATATATATATATATATATATATATATATATATATATATATATATATATATATATATATATATATATATATATATATATATATATATATATATATATATATATATATATATATATATATATATATATATATATATATATATATATATATATATATATATATATATATATATATATATATATATATATATATATATATATATATATATATATATATATAAATTGGGCCTACATGTATTGGTAACTCCGGAACCATTAGAGCTACAGTGATGGTTAAATTAGGAAAGTTTTAGACAATTTAATTGAAAAATTAAATCTGCTTTTAGATTTAATTTATCTTTTATGGTTTTTGAAATAATTAAGAAAAACCAAAATGGTTAACTTTTGCCTGTAGCTCGCAAACTACCAATTTTACGGTTTTAAGATTACTTCATTATTAGAACACTTAAAAAAAATAATTTAAGTAAAAATATTTTTCTAACTTTATTTGTTTTTGAGATATTTACCCAAACTTTGGATTTTCATACGGACGCCATATTGGATTTTTACAAATTTGTAAAGAGCTATTTAAGAGCTTTTCATTAATGTATCACAAGTCTAGGTTTTCAGATTGCTTAAGCTCTAAAAACGATAATTTTTGTTTATTTGATAGTAGGCTTAGACTAGACTGCGTAATGGCCGCCCCGTTTCATAAAAAACAAATTATACGCATCTTATAATTTGAATAATGTAAATGTCATAATTAGCGTGCATCTTATTTCTCGTTTAGAAACGCCTTCAACAAAAATTCAAGTTTTGATTATTTTAAGTATTTACAATAATGGCTCTTAATTATTTCATTGATGAAAAGGTGGATATGCTAGAAATTTATTTTAAATATAACAGAAATACAAAAGCTGCAGCACTTGCATACGAAGAACAATTTCCGGAGCGGCAACAACCTAACCAAAGACATTTTAGGTTCTTAGTTACGAACTTGTTAGCCTATGGATCTTTTGTGAAACCGAATCCCAAAACTTATACAAAAAATAATGAAGCAAGAGAGGCGATTATAATGGAAAACGTTAGAGATGATCTCACAACATCGGTTAGAAAAGTGGAAGAACAGACAACAATTCCTAGGTCATCTGTGCATCGGTCTTTAAAAAAAACACCGTTCTCATCCATACAAACCACGTATTGTCCAGGGTCTTCAGGGGAATGATTTTAAGAGACGAATCACCTTTAGTCAATGGTTTATTACTAAATGTCAACAGATACCCAATTTCCAATCTAAGGTTCTCTGGACAGACGAAACCCGGTTTATAAATTGTGGAATTTTTAATAGGCACAATTATCACTGCTGGTATACAGAAAATCCACATAATTTAGAAGAAAGACGGCTACAAACAAGGTTTGGCTTTAATGTCTGGTGTGGCATCATAGGTAATTTAAAATGCACCTTTAATTTAGGTCTCACAATTAGATAAAACATTTATTTTTCTGTTTTAGACAATCGTTTAATTGGACATTTATTTTGAAGAAACTCTGAATGGAGATAGGTATTTGCTACTCCTGCAAGAACAGATTTTACCGGCCATTAGAAATACAGTTCCGCCAAATGAAATTAATAATTTGTGGTTCCAACAAGACGGATGTCCAGCGCACAGTACCAGGAAAGTGATGGAGGTCCTTAGAAATACCTTTAATGACAACATAATCTCTAATAATGGGCCAATTGCTTGGCCAGCTAGATCACCGGACATCACACCCCCCGATTTTTACCTATGGGGACACGCAAAAAATTGAGGTGTACGAGTTTTCTCTGCCCGAAACTAGGCTGAAACTAGAACCCAGGGTACGGGATGTGTTTGCTTCCATCAACCGAAACACGTTACGCCGAGTAACCCGCAAGGTGTTGGAAAAATGCGAGAAATGTGTGGAAAATGGAGGAAGACATGTACTGTGATTTTATTTTCTTGTTTACTGATACATTTTTGTTTTACAGTTGTGTTTAATTATTATCAGTTTAAGGTAATATTAGGAATTATTAATTTTTGCAAAAAGCATCACTTTTTTTGTATAAGTTTTGAATTTCGCTCTCACAAAAGATCCATAGGGTAACAAGTTCATCACTAAGAATCTTAAATGTCTATGGTTAGGTTAATGCCGCTCTGGATGCATATCATTTGTTTTTTATTACGCGGGGCGGCCATTACGCAGTCTAGTCTAAGCCTACTATCAAATAAATAAAAATGATCGTTTTTAGAGCTTAAGCAATCTGAAAATCTAAACTTGTGATATATCAAGGAAAAGCTCTTGAAGAGCTCTTTTCAAAAATGTAAAAATCCAATATGGCGTCCGTATGAAAATCCAAAGTTTGGGTAAATATCTCAAAAACAAAGTTAGAAAAATTTTTTTACTTACATTAAATTTTTCTTAAAAAAGTGTTCTAATAATGTAGTAATCTTAAACCCGCAAAATTGGTAGTTTGCGAGCTACAGGCAAAAGTTAACCATTTTGGTTTTTCTTTATTATCTAAAAAACCATAAAAGATAAATAAAATCTTAAAGCAGATTTAATTTTGCAATTTAATTGTCTAAAACTTTCCTATTTAACCAACACTGTAGCTCTAATGGTTTCCGAGTTACCAATACATGTAGGCCCAATTTATATATATATATATATATATATATATATATATTATATATATATATATATATATATATATATATATATATATATATATATATATATATATATATATATATATATATATATATATATATATATATATATATATTAAAATATCGTTTAATAATAAATCCTGGGTATTTAAACATTTCAATATCTAGCCTTACCAAAAATTTACAATGGTGATTGACGTTAAATTTAAATTTCAGAAGCCCATCGTGCCTTAGAACTATTAGAAGACTACCACTCAAAGCTCATTCGGCCTCAGGATCAAACATTACGGCAGGCGATCGAAAGGGTTATCAGGATATTTAAATCACGACTATTTCAAGCGTTACTAGGTAAGTTTTCCTCCAGTTAAACTTTAATAAACTCTAAGTTTGTTTTTTTTTATCTTCATATCAACTTTTTTAAGGCAAGATTAAAAAGGCGCTGCTCCACAAAAAAGCTAACCACAAAAATTTAAAATAAATGTCGCTAAAAGTATTTTTATTAAAATTTGGTAGTCAGTTTTTCTTTTATATTAGATTTTTTTTTTAATTCACACACACATTACAAATTAGAAATTATAACATTGGTGTCAAGTATTTTAGTAGTTAACTTTAGTTTTAAATTGAAATTTAATTTTTTAAAGTTTTTTTTAATGGGGTCCAAAGACTTGCAATAAATTGGTTTTCATTTCTTTTCTCAAAAACGAAGCAAGGGAGGACAAAATATCAGAAGACAAAAAAGTTGTAAATTTTACTGCGTAATCTAAAAAATTACAAAAAAAGGTGAGTGGCGTACCCTTTTTTTTAAATTATTTTCGATGGTGTCCCATAAGCGCCACTGGATTATTAATTTTATTTTAATTGGGCCTAAAGTTCAGTCCACTGAAATGTTACATTTTTTTGGGCTAACCTTGCGTTTTTTAGAGGACGCAATTTTATTGATGGGATGTGTGATGGGGGTCACTAGGTGCTTTACTCCAAGTTTGTGGGGTTGCAACCCTTGTCCCGCGGCCGCCATATTAGAAAAAGGGATGCAAACGCCTTTTTCGCTATATCTCCCAAACCATGCACCCCACAAAAATTTTGTAAAAACATAATTTGTCGACAATTCTATCTATTTAACTTTTTAGTTAAATGTCAAATAAAAAAGTTATTATTAACAAAATTATGAGAAAATTTCCCAACAAATTTTCTTTTTTGTTATATAACTTCTTTATTTTTTATTTCTCGACCAAATGACCTCAGACCAATTTAGTAGAGCATTTTCCAACCAACATTTTGATTTATAATTTTTTTGGATTTGAGGAATTTATTGGCGTTTAAGAGCGCTCTTAAGTCGACCAGGCTCTTACTACTCACAATAATCCGGTAACTGAAAAGTCTGCCTTTATTTTTTATTTTCATACATCGTTTTTAATATTTTTTTTAACATAACTATATTATTAATTTCTAAAAAGGACCTTTTTTCTTGCTATACAACTTAAAATATTCTTGTTTTTTTACAATAATTTTTAACGCGCCCTTCAAGTTTTAGATATGAAGACATTATGGCTGAGCATTTGCTGTTTCTTCATGCTTTATTAGGATGTGACACAACATCAGCAGCTTATAACATGGGTAAACAAAAATTTATTAAAATGTTGGGGAAACATCCTGAGTTAGCTAGCGGTACAGCGTTATTCCCCAGTGAGAAAGTGGATCCATTTTTGCTCATTCTCGTTGGCGAACGTTTTTTCGTTGCCTTATACGGCGGTAATAAAGATGATTCACTGGATAGCATGAAATACAAACGCTTCGCCAAGACAGTAACCAAGAACACATTTAGTTTGTTTCCCCAGACTCCGAGTTTACCACCAGGTGCAGTCGTGGCTCGGAAAATTCTGCAATCCTGAAGATTGGGGCTGGAAAAAGCATGGAAACATTTAAATACTAATCTAAACTTTGAAGCATCCAGAACCCCCGATCTAATGAAATTAATTATCTGCAGATGCAAAGGGAATTGTGGAAACATGTGTGGTTGCAGAAAAGCAGGGCTGAAATGCTCTGCAGTGTGCCTCAATTGTTCTGAAAATTGAATTCGAATATGAATTACCAACAATGACTCCGATTTTAACTCCTGTCATTCCCCAAACCTTCACTTTCGACATTGAATTAGATCTTGCACAGCAGCCTGGACCATCAAAAATAGAAAAAAATAGCTGTCAATAGTAGTTAAAATATATAATTATCTCCAAGATTATCTCACCTGAAAGTTATCCGTGATTAGGCCTACTGGGAAAACCACATAAAAAAACGCGCCTACAGACTCTACCTCATAGGTGGTGGGGAAAAAGGTCATTTTTAGGTTATTAATAATATAGTAAGTTAAGAAAAATATTAAAAACGAGGTATAAAAATAAAAAATTAAGGCAGACGTTTCATAGTTATCGGATTATTGCGAGTAGTGCTATGGAACGTCCATAAATTCCTCAAATTCAAAAAAAGGATAGGTTAAAATGTTGGTTGGAAAATGCTTTCTAAGATTGGTTTGAGGTCATTTGGTCGTGAAATGAAAAATAAAGAAGTTATGTAACAAAAAAGAAAATGTGTTGGGAAATTTTCTAATATTTTTGTTAATAACTTTTTATTTGTCATTTTATTGAAAAAAGTTAAATTGACAAAATTGTAGACAAAGCGATTTGCTACAAATTATGTTTCTACAAAGTTTTTGTGGGATGCATAGTTCGAGAGATATAGCTAAACAAGCGTTTGCACCCCTTTTTCTAATATGGCGGCCGCGGGACAAGGGTTACAACCCCACAAACTTGGAGTTAAGCTCCTAGTGATCCCCCTCATACATCTCAACAATAAAATTGCGTCCTCTAAAAAACACAAGGTCCAAGGTAACTTTTCAATGTACAGGTTGGCCTTTATTAAAATAAATACCACTAACAAATTTTAAGAAAATCCACCACAAACTATTTAAGATAAATACAAAGAACCTATTTTTTTTTTAAGTTTAACACTCTGTACCTTAGATACTATGCATTTTCGAAGTCATGTTTATAAAAACTTTTTTTATATTTTTCAATGAGAAATTACCTTCTGAAATTTGGCCGTGCATTCTGGATCATCCTTTATATAGGGTGTCCCAGAAGAAGTGGGACACAGAGCAACAGCAGATTTCTTAAGTCGAAATAATGCAATTAACGTAAACTTGCCTTATCTCAAAGTTAATAATAACTAAAATACAGTGTGTCAAACTTTTAATTTTGTTTTTGTTTTTTTGTAATAATTTCTTAACTAAATGACATAGCGGTACAAAATTGGGGATTTGAGGGTTCTATAAGGCGATACATTTAAATTTCTCCATACTTTTGATGTTCCTGGTAGAGGGCGCCAGCTACGACCTACCCTACTTGTTTTAGATGGCATAACTTTTTTTTAAGCTTAAATAAGTTACTATGATTCCCTATGCATCAAAAATGTATACCTTATTTAAGTCTCTAGGAGCAACTATTTTCGAGATAAATGCAGTTTAAAGGACCCCGCAATTTTCCTATGGAAAATGGTTTCCGGCCAATTGTTTTCAAACTTTGCAAAGTAATAGTCTTCAACACGCTAATCAAAAGTCTTTTCGGGCACAAAACCCAAAAACCCCTCTAACCCCCCCCAAAATCACCCTCAAAATTCTCCAAATCCCTAGTGACCTTTAAAACTGATTTTGGGGGATTTAAAGGGGTTTTTGGGTTTTGTGCCCGACAAGACTTTTAATAAACTTTTAATAAGCGTGTTAAAAACTATTACTTTGCAAAGTTTAAAAACAATTGGCCAGAAACCAATTTCCATAGAATTGCGGTGTCCTTTAAACTGCATTTATCTCGAAAACAGTTGCTCCTAGAGACCTAAATGTGGTATACATTTTTAACGCAGAGGGAAATATAGTAACTTCTTTTTTAATAAACAGGTCATATACTAATCTTAAAAAAGTTATGCCAACATCAAAAGTATGGACGAATTTGAATTTCTCGCTTAAAAAACGCCAAATCCCTAATTTTGTTTTCGTTTTTTCGTAATAATTTCTTAACTAAATGACATATAGTTAAGACATTATTACGAAAAAACGAAAACAAAATTTAAAGTTTGACACCCTGTATCCTAGTTATTTTTAACTTTGGGATAAGGCAAGTTTACGTTAATTGCATTATTTCGACCTAAGGAATCAGTTGTTGTTCTGTGTCCCATTACTTCTGGGAGACCCTGTATAGTAAGTCGTAAGAGAAACATTTTTCAAAAGTTTTAAGCCAAATCCCCAAAGATGTGCAGAGGAAATTGGAATAAATTCTTTTGTTTTTATATATGTTTGATTTATAACAAGTAAGGGATTTAAAACATACGAAGATTTTTATTAGGTAGCATTTTGGGAGAACTTTTATTTAATATCACAAATGGTATATTTATTTTCTTATACAATAAGGGTGTGAAAAAATAATAATAATCATCACAATAACATGTTTTTTTTTATCTTTTTAAAATTTTTTACGTATATAAAGATATATAATCATGGACTGATAAATCACTACTTTTAAACTTTTTACCATAAATAATTTTATTTATCATATAATCAGTAAAAGGCAGTCAAACTTTTTATATGCTTAAACACGCCGGAAATAAATTAAATTATGTGTCTGGATTTAAATTGTTATTTACGATAATAGAAATTCAATAACACGTAGGGTGATTTTCAAAAAGGTATAAGATAGAACAAGAAAATTTATGTAATTGATGCTTTGTCAACAGCCGTTTAGATTTAAAAAATTTGAGGTACTTGAAAAGAATTTTTAAATTTGCGTTAAAAATGATTATTAGACTCCTTTTTCCCAAATTACAAAATTTAAAAGCAGCTTCACTCCTTTAGCTTTTTGACTTTGCATTAAGATTTTAATTAAGTTTTTAAAATGACAGTTTACCACAAGCGGCGGATCTACGATTTTCAAGGTTTAATCAAACTTTATCATCAAATCCCAAATTTCGCAAAAATATTTGCATTTTCCTTAAAATTACTTGACGTTTCCGTTTTACCAGTTTGGAGATAATCAATAAATAAAGTTACTTTTGCATCCCAAAATACTGATCCTAACACATCCTTGGCCTATTTTTAGACTCTCACTTGCTCTGCATGGAGCCAGGAACGTGTTTCAGTGGTAGTACACCTAAATCTCATCTACCATGGTAAAACATGTACAAAATTATTTAAAAAAAATTTTTGAAAACGCCTGAAATATTGCTAAGAAAGTTGCTTTTAATTATAATTTTGTTCCATTCTTAGCAAACGTGGTACCCATTGTGCATGTCGCTTTCTAAAACTCAAAAATTGCTCACATTGTTAAAAAATTCCATAGGGCTTTTACCAAATCCCTCTAAAAAAAATAGGATCTTTCAAAACCATATCCTGTATTTTTGCTGAGTTTCTGGTGTTGATGTACTTTTTAAATGTTGTTGACGTGGATCGTCTTCAAAAATTGTACGACCACGTTTCAGTTCAGCAACCCATCTTTATACTATTCTTATTAAAGCTAAAGAATCCTTTTACACTTTTGGCAATGGTTCATGAATATGTTCTGGTGCTACACCTTCCAAAAATAATAATTTTATCACTAAACAATATTTAATATTTTTACTATAAAAAAATACGGTGACTAGACAATTTGAAGAGCTCTACATATTTAAATGAGTTAACAAGTTTGATTTATTGTGAACAATAAGGGATAACACCTAGTACAGAAAATTTTAGAAAATAAGAATAAAATGCATTTTAAAATATATTTAGAGATAGAGAGAGAGATTAGAGGTATTAGTAAGACGAGATACTAGAAAACGCGGATTACATTGGTCAGCATTACATTCTCCTTGGTGCCCTAATCCCAAAAAGGAAAATGTAGGCTCCAAGTATCTTATGGTAAATTTTATGTATTAATTGAGCTGAACACATATTTTTTTATCTAGTGCCTTTGTGTGTTTGCTTCACTGCATCCCCTCTGTGCATCGCATACTAGGTGACGTATAGACTCTCAAAACATATGTTGCCACAATATAAAACTTGACAAGTGTTCATAAAAATGTACTATCATTTGTAGACAAATTAAACGACGGACCTTGTAACGCTATCTCTTATTAAACAACAAAACTTATTAAAAAAGCGATTATTACTTGGTTATTCTTCCGGCTTAATGATTAAAAAAAATAATTTAGATCTCTACTGAAAAAACTAACAATGGATTGGCTTAAAGGCAAAATACTGAATGGAAAATAAACTAAAGCTATATTATACGTTTTTTTGTCAGTGTCTTTTGTTCTTAAGTATTAAACAAATAGTCTTATAAAGCTATTCAAAAATCAAAAAAAAATCCTTATTATTTCAATTTCCAGAATTTTTTAAATTTAAAAATATTTTTGAAGTTATACGATTATATGACTTATGACATAATTTAATGATCTGCTCTATCATTTACTCTTAACGATATTTTTATGAAAGTACTCGAACTTGTAACGCCCTGCCCCATGAGGCAGAAATTGTAATGAGAACAGAGTTTTTATTTTGCACGTATTATATGAAATGTAAATACAATTTTCCTATAATAGTTTGTTATAGAGCACAATAGATTTAACATCGCACTTTAAACCTAAAATTTCCAGTAAACTTGGATATGGGCAAACAGTTAGTTACCTGCAGAATGAAACTAAAACTTTCGGATAAGTTTTCAAGTTAAATTGAGAGTATAAAATATACTGCATATCGTCGGTAAAGCTAAATAATATAAAATAAACATTTTAGCTTTGTTATTTGAGGTAAAAAATCTGGCCTAATATTTTATTAAGCTAACTATAGGTTGAACTATTAAATTTAAAATTTGGACATTATTATAAAACTGTCATCTATAAGACTATAATTTTAAAAGGGATTTTTTTTTAGTCATCATAATAAATTTTCGTACCCCACCTATTATTGTATTAAATCCCAAAGTTTATTTTTTATGCCAAAAAAACTTATTTGTTCTTAAATTTATGTACCCAAATTTATAGCGGTTTATATTCTCAATAAATAAATAATTATAGTAAATTATGCCCAAGAAATTGCTTTCATGCTCAAAATAATTGTGTTCCCGAAATAGTAGATATGCTACCAGATGAATTGAATAAAAGTATCACTTAATTGGTTAGTTCTAATTAGTTCTGATTAGTTCTGGTTATGACTTTTTATTACTTAGATATTAATTGCGTTTTTGCGTGATTACATATATATATATATATATATATATATATATATATATATATATATATATATATATATATATATATATATTTATATATATATATATATATATATATATATATATATATATATATATATATATATATATATATATATATATATATATATATATATATATATATATATATATATTTTTAAATAGTAAATTACGAAACCTGCAATTTTATTAAAAAAATTGTTTAAATTTTAATTTTGGCAAAGAAAATTCATCCACGTCTCAGTCTTCTTTAAATTTTTCTTGGTTTAAAGTAACATTTTGGAGTAAAGTTTTGAAAACAGAACCTTATCAACCATCACGGTTGATTAGGTTCACTTTTCTTCCTTTTTTTAAAAAATATCCTAAAATCTATTGGAACTCTATAAATATATACGTATAGTGTTATGAAGAAGTGGTTTGTAACTAAAGTAACTAAAAGGATAACCATAATTATATATTGTAATATATATATATATATATATATATATATATATATATATATATATATATATATATATATATATATATATATATATATATATAATATATAATTATATGATAATATATATATATATTTAATTAAATATTACTTTTTTTACCACAATATAAAACGAGTCTAAGAAAATAATGATATTGTTCTCAATTTCTACCCACACAATTCCTAATCCTTTTGAAAGGCGATAAAACTCACTTGGTTTTAAAAATGTGTTTTTTGTGCATAAAGAATAAGAAAAGACCGCTATAAAAGAAATAGAAGATAAAAAGCTCAATATTCGGTTAATAAAAAAAGGGGCAAAAATATGGCTCTTGGTCGTATAAAAAGCTCAAACAATGTGTATTGTACCTTTTTTCGGTGTTTACCCTTTATGAATTTGGAAAAATATAAGATTAATGAGTTTATTTAAACTTTGTGGCAAACGCGTAATTTCTTTCTTGCTCTTTAAAATATTTCTAAATAACATCATGTATGCCAGGGTATTAGTGGTTATATCGACCATCAGAAGTTGACTACGATCTGCAAAAGGCCCATGTCAGCTGTCAAAACACAATTAAAGTTAATGAATTTACAAAAATTAAATTTAAGGGGTGCTCTATCCAAAAATTAAAAACTACCTAAAAGTGGTCTACGAGACAAATATTATATATTACATGAGGCATTTTGGCAAGGAATTTTTTTGTACTTCATGGATTTATCTTAAATTTTCACAGAAGGTAGGGAATAGCCCAGGGATCAAAGTTTATACCATGCCAAGGTGTGTTTTTATCCTGGGGGTGGTTGCCACCCCATGTTGGGGGTGAAAATTTTTTATTGCATTTTAACTACAGAAATCGATAAAAAAATTAATTTTAAGTAAAAAAAGTTACATACAGTTTTTTCGTAAAACTAATATTTTTCGAGTTATTCGTGATCGAAAGTACAAGTTTTTCGACGAAAAATCGACGTTTTTAATGGGTTTTTCACAAATAACTCTAAAAATATGCATTTTATCAAAAAAACTGTAAAAAGAAAAATTGTAGCTTATAAAAAAAACTAGAAAAAATGTTGTTCTTAAATTTCTCTATAACCAATACAGACCGAGCTACAGCTTTTAATGGTTAGCTTTGGTTCGTCAAATACTAAATTTGAAAGATTCAAAGTCAAATAGCGGGAAAAGTTTGCATTTTTCAAAGAAAACATTTGAGGTATTTTTTAAAGTATATACTAAGACCTTTCAAAAACAAAAAAAAATAGTTTTTAGCATAAAAATTGAGCGAGTTATAATAAAAATAAGTTCTGTCCCTACTTTTTTCTACGAAAAGATCATTAAAAACAACCCCCTAATTCCCCTCTTAATTAAAGTAGATCTGTATCCTTTATTAATTCTTTTTATATATGTATAATTAATACATCCTAGAAGTTTAACCAAATTAAAATGCTTAATTTTAGAAAAATTGGAGCTTAAAGTGAAAAACGATTTTCCCTAATTTCGTAAAAATAGCTATTTTCTTCAAAATAACTCCAACAATACTGAAAATACAAAAAAAAATGACAGAGTACCGAATTATAGTTTTTTTGATAAGAAAGACTTTTTATTTTATAGATTTTTTTGTACAATAAATATTAGCCAGATATGGCTGTTTAAATCCTTTATTTACAAGCGAGCACCACCTTATTCTAGCCCTTTAAACCCAACCCATTTTAAAACTAAGGGATTAAAAATGATTTAGTTTACACAGCCTTGTAGCTCCTTAAAAAACCCTACAAAATTATTTTTAAAAAACTTTCTATTATTAAAACTAAAGGAGCTATGTTTAAAAAACCAATCAACTTTTTTTTCGAAAAATTCGAATAGCCCACTTCGGAGCATAATATTCTATAAAACCGGTATACTTTATTCTTTTACCGGTATTATTTTTGTATGTTATTCTACTTTTTTTCTATTTATATCTATTATATTGGTTTATAAGAATTGCTATGTTGTAAGGGGTGGTTTTTAAGCATTGAAAATTTGCAAAAGAATTAAATTGGTAATATTTCAGGCAGTAATATTTTTAATTATTAAATCTGTCAAGCTATTAATTTTTTGGGGATAAATCTTTTTTTTAATCAAGCCGTAATAAGGGTTGATTTATAAGGGTCAAAAAGTTGCGAAATAAAATTAGTACATATTTTAAGCAACATCATTCTAAAATTAAATCACTATGGTAAATCAATCATTTTTTTAGGGTAAATATTTTTTTTACTTTAAGCTCTAACAAGGGTTGATTTTTAAGGGTTGAAAAATTTTAAAATTTTATTCCAAAGCATAAAACAATCATTAATCAACTAACCAAACCAACTTTTACCCATCTAAAGGTTTAAAATGTTATTCTATAAGTTTTGACAATTAGGGGTAGTTTTTACCCTTAAAAAATAAACAGCGCACATCACCATGAAAAAGAATTTGAAGTAGAGGGTTAGATGTGCCTAATTCCAAATTTTTATGCAAATCGATGCAGGACAAAAAAATTGCGAGGTTTTGCCATTTTTAGCTTTATTTCCGGGACTATAATTATGTATCATTTAATCGTTTTAATTTGTCAAAAAAAAAGTTTTTTTTGTAAATCCCCTAAGGGGTGGTTATTTAAAGATTAAGTTATGGTAATTAAATATTTATTATACCGTAAACTGTTTTATATATATTTTTTTCTACAATAAAAGCGTTATTAAATAATTTTAAAATGAAAAAAACATTTTTTTTGTAATTTCATTACTAAGGGTGATTTTTAAGGGTTGAAAAGTTACAAATATTATGTTGAATATAACTCACAACATAAAAATAAATTTATTTTACATATTTAGCTATGATTTTAATTTACATAAGGTCTATTTCTATGGTTTTTTAATTTTTTAGCATAAGGGGTGGTTTTTACCCCCTAAAAATAAAAAGCACACTCTAAGCATAACTTTGATCAAGAGGATAAAAGCAACTTAATTCCAAATTTTCATAAAAATTGAAACTGTACAAAAAAATCCGGAGGTCAAACACCTTTTTTCTCCCCATCCACTGTACTAAAAAATGTGTGGAGAATTATGTATTATTTGACTAATTAGTAAACTTTAATTAAGAATCCTAAGTTGCAATTATACCCAAGAGTAATAATTATTCATCACATCGGCAACATTGTTGCGTGTAAACTTTCTTCTTGCCACAAAGGCGACTCTAAATACTTTAATATAGTTCAATGGATTATATTGTTGCTTTAGCAAAAACTTTTCGTACATGCTATTTGCTATTTGAGAACAATAAATTAAGTTGTTAAATTTGCTTGTTATGTGTTAATAACTTAACAGGTTGATGTGCTAATTAAATAAACAAATAAATACATTTTCTCTTGGTTCTACAAAATAAATTAAAAAACCTATTTCTTTTTTAAGTTAATAAAGAAAAAGTAGACAGTGCATTTTAGAACTAAAAAAATATTTTTTTGTAAAACCGTATCGAACTCATAACTTTCCAATAATCATTTTGATTTACGCAAGCGTGCGTAAAAGAAAAATAAATTAATGTGTACTGAATTTCAAATCATTTATTATATACATTAATAATAATACAATCTTTCATATCGGAAAATTGTACATGGGTCGCACATATAGTTCGTTCTTCTTTATGTAAAGGAGATAATACTTGCATCCGGAAATTACTGGTAACAGAAACGGGAGTAGCACTTACGGCAGCTTAATTACTCTTCTCCCTCAACATTTTTCTTGCCATAATCCGCTAATTTTCAATCAAATTTTCTACATAGCCTTCTGCCAAGGAAGTTGAACGCCAACCTTTGTGTCTTTTCAGCAACAATATGTTGGCTCCTGAATTTGGCAATCTTTTTAGGTATAGATAAAATAGTATTTATACCCACTGGATGCGTGGTGTATTTAAAATTTCTATACGCGATGAAAAAACGATTGTGATCGACACTAGATGGACTTAGGCTTACATATTTACGAAAAATGACCAAAAAACTTACTCCTTCTAAATTTTCCTCTGATATTGTAAATATTGTCGAAACATTCTTAATGTCTTTTATTTGTAACACTACTTTTTTTAATAAATAATTTTCGTCATCCGCTTCCAATTAACTTCTTAATCTTTTCTTCGGAAAATATTTTGAACTCTCTCGGTTTATAACCACATGACTTTCTTTTGCAAAATGCAATAACATTGGTATATTTAGTGATATCCACTTTTTATTAAGATAAATTTTAGGGTATATTATAAAATAAATACTTCATAAAGTAGAAAGGTCACATTTTAAAGATAGCTGGGACAAGTACGCCAAAGTAACCTTTTCTGAAATATTCACTATCTTGTTTTTTGAGCACCAAACATCAAATTCTTGTAAGTTTTCTGATACCATTTCTTTGATTTCTAAGGCATTCTCGTGCGTAAAGCAGCTACTGCTTCATTTTCTATACAGGAGTTTTTAGATTCGTTAGAATTATCCTCGTAATCACACATATTTAAGTTAAAAAATATGAAATTATTACTTTTACTTCTTTAACTCACAAATCGTGACGAAAAAGTTTGATTTTTGTACATAAAAACCAATGCTTAGCAATTAATAGCCACCTAGTGTATGGTAATTTAAATATTATGGCGGTCATAAAAAAACTTTTTTAAAATAGGCTTATATATATAGACACATAAATTTTACGAAAAATGTTGTCCTCAATGTGTTGTCAAACTCGGCGTGCGGGCTCGTTTGACAACACTCAGCTCTTATGACTAAAACACTACTATTTTGCAGCATGTATCCAAAATAGCTATATTCACATAGAAAATTAATAATATTTAATACAGGGTATCCGGGTTTATGTGGGAAATCTCTCGGATCCAGATAGAACATAATACCGAACATTCCTATAAAAAAATTCCTACAGGCCTTCATTACGAAGATACAGCCGCCTAAAGGACGCCGCTGGAAATTGGTTTTTCTTAAATTTCTTTTAAACTACTCTTTATAATTTAATAAAAATTTTATGTGATAAACACTATTAAGGACCTATTAAAATGATACCGTTAAAATACATTTACCTTGTTTACTTTGCCAGGGGCGGACTAGGTTGTACACTTTAATGCCTATATTTTTAACACCCTGTAGGTTAAATCCTCGAAAATAATATTTTTGGATACCTGGAACCTTACACTAAGAAAAAGGTACTCTTGTTCATTATCGATAAAATGAACCATTTTGGAGAAAAAAATTAATAAACTAGCTAATGTTTTTTTTTTTAATAAAAAGAAATGTGATATTTTTCTTTTTTTCTGCTCACCAAATTGCGATACGCCAGTCATTCAAAGAACAGAGAAATCTCATTTTAAGTTATTTAATTAAAAAATACATGTTCTTAAAAATGCAGTGGTGTCCTAAAAAGGTACATTTACGAACTTATTTAAAAAAATGTAAACCTATGTTTGTTTCTTTTTTGTCATTCTTGAGATAAAAACTAAACTTAAAAAAACTAAAAAAATAATGTAAACAAAAATGGTATTGTATCTTATTTATCTATCGATTTTTTTTTATTTCTTAATATTTTGTTGCAAACGTTGCTATAACTACAAATTAAGCAAATAGGAGCACATATCATTTAGAACTTATCATCTTTTACATTGTCAACATATTCATCCTTTATTCGATAATATTTTTTTAATTTTTGGATTTCTTGGTGAATTTAATTTTTTTTTAGTGTAAGGTTCCAGGTATCCAAAAATATTTTTTTCGAGGCTTTAACATACAGGGTGTTAAAAATATAGACATTAAAGTGTACAACCTAGTCAGCCCCTGGTAAAGTAAACAAGGTAAATGTATTTTAAGGATATCATTTTAAGATGTCCTTAAACGGAACGTTCGGTATTATTTTTCGATGTTCTACCTGGATCCGAGAGATTTCCCACATAAATCTGGACACCCTGTATATTTCCCAATAAATATTATTATAAATTAGTACTTATACTTTATTAAGTTATAAAATACAAAATTTTAAAATAAACTAAAATAAATCTACTATATTGGGGGGGCTAGTTTATAAATTGTAATCAGTATTTTAAAATTATTAGTTTGCTAAGCGTTGTAACGTGTATTTTTAAAAGTTCTTTATATATAATAATATTATATTTGTTTTTGGGTCACTTATTTTACCCCAAAAAATAAAACAAAGTATCCCTAGTATATCAGGAACATTGTTGCATATATTGGTTTAACAGTATAGATTTTTCCCTAAACCCGTTGAGCTGTAAAACCGAACTTTTCAAGCGAAACGAATATCATAACGAACTCGTATAAAAGAAATGGAGGAAACCCAAAGTTTTTGCTTTCAGGCGACAAAAGGGAAATTTATTTTTATTTTCCAATTATTTTTAGGTTACTATATGCAATGGTTAAAAAGGAACAGAAACAATATGCTTATTAATGGAATATTTTATAAACATCAACACGTTTTAAAGCATTTGATTACATGTTTTTTAATAATCACCATAAAACTATAAAAATAAAATAAAGGAACTTTTTAACAAACAAGGTTTTTTCGTTTAATTAAAAGTTTCTTGTAATCGTATTATTTATTTTGACTTTTAGTATGTATTTGCAACTTTTTATAACTTGTCTAGTGGTTGTTGACGCTTTGGGTCAATTACTGTTATATTTTGTTTATGAAGGAATAGATTATTACAGAATACTTTTTATTATTTTTGCCAGACTTCCAAGGAAGGATTGTCTTGTTCTGGGTATAGACTTTTAGAAATAGGTTGCCATGATTTCCAAAAGAGCCCCGCACATTTCGAATGAAATCGATATAGTTGTAGCCTTTTTCGTCCTGAGAAAAAGTCTTAATGGACACCAAGCTCCATACTAGCTCCTACGGAGTTGATAGCTGTCAATTGTCAATATTTACTTTTTGACATTATATTTGAATTCAGTGACCTAAAAACATAAGATGGTGTACTTTTTTTATATTATTAAGCTTTTAATGAATTACCTTTTGAATTTGTATATAATAATCGATCTGCGCAGCTTTGGAGCTCCGTAGGAGTCAAAATACGCATAATGGAGCTTCATGCCCATTAAGACTTTCTCAAAATGACAAAAGCTAAAGCATATATCGATTTTGGCCATTTTTAGCGGGGGCCACTTCTCATAAGAAATGTACGGGGTCCTTTTAAGCAAATTTTACTACTTAATAAGTAAGACAAGGCTAGTAAATTTGGAAAGAACTTACCAGTTGTTTTGAAAAGATACTTTAGTATGTTTTTGTTGGGATTTCTCGCCTTAGAAATTTATGGAAACACTTCGTTCCAGGTCCTGGGGTATAGTGAACTGAGCCTGTTTAGCCTTATTGACCGCTATCAAAGACAATTGTAGTTTCACTATAGACCCACAAAGCAATGCTAAGTTTTTGGTAATAGGTTTGGACGCTGGCTTGCTGGAACGAGCTTCCATCAGGAGAAAATACGTTCATTTGCTTCTATATAAACGAACACTGTTGCCAAAGCTATAATAATGGTAACGGTAAGTAATTATTTTAACGAAAAATATGCCAAACTTATAATAATAATAATTAAAATTATGAAAAGAATGAACACCTTGTTAAAGGTCAGTTCAGTGGATGGAAGTTAAAAGAAATTATATTATTGACAAATATTTTTAGATATTTTCATAAACGCACCTTAAAAACATCAGTAATAATACACATTTTACGTTTTATTATTACCACTACAGAAAAAACACAGCGCTGAAATAGCAACACAAAATGCAAGACATCCAATAAAAATTAAAGATATTTAACTTTAGAAAATTAGTCATTATTATATTGTTAAAATGTGAAAAAGAATCGATCGGTTTCGATCGTTCGATTTCGCAATAATAAGTGAATATTAATTTTTGTTGTATAGTTTCAGTATTTCTTGTTAAGTGTAAATGTCATAAAATAAAAAATATAATTAAGAAAAAATTAAATCATATTAAACATCATGTATCCTATCAACTACAAATATATTTTTAATCAAATTTAAATTTTTCAAAGTAAAAATTTACATAGTTAAAATTTTAGTATTATACAGCAAAAAAATATCTTTATTACAAAGAATTTGGCCTATTTCCCACAGAAATAATTCCTAATCACTGTTTTTATTGTTAGAGCTTTGGCAACAGTGTTCGTTTTTATGGCAGCGTATGAATGTATTTGCTCCCGATGGACGCTCGCTCCAATAAGCGAGCGTCCAAACTTATTACCAAAAAGTTAGCATTGATTTGTGGTCTACAGTGAAACTACAATTGTCTTTGCCGCTATGAACTGGCAGATCGCCTGAAACAGAAAAGGAAAAACCCACAAAACAGCCAAAAAAATAAGAACACTAATCTACGTTTCGATGGCAATCGGTCACCGTTATCAAAATAAAACTAAAGAAAAACAAAATAGAAATTAAAACTAAATTTTTAAATACCTTATAAACGAAAACACAAATAATTTTATTTATAAGATCTCTTGTGAACGTAATAACTGTTAATTTAAACATTTTTGTATTATGAATACAATTTGATAAACCTGTATAGTGGTGCTTATTGTAAATTTGGAGATTAACAAGACACAAAATCTTTATTTATGCATTTGAAAATTATTTTTTACGTTCACTTTTTCTATATATTTTTGACGCTTTTTTTGCAAGTTAAAAAATGAGTTACCGAAATACATCTCTAGCTTAACAGAGCCTAAATCATTAACCCAGCAAATACAAATTCCATTGATGTGGTTTATTTGAAGAGGTCCCTTTAAGCCTCAAAACGACCGACAAACGCGCATTTCGGCGTTTGTGAAATTTCTGCTTTTATGAGTACCTATTTAATAATTAAGGACATAAACAAATCGTTTGTAATGTTGTTGGTTGTAATGCTATGTAGAGTTTTATTGGAAGTTGTTTATTATTTAACCCTATTAAAAAAAATGATTATTTATGTATCAAGGACGAAAAACTATCTATTATAGACGAGGCATAATTGGCAATTTTTCGTCGAAAAAAATTGTAAATTTGTTCGTCAACCTTCCATTTTAAATCAGATATGAGTAGTTAACTACCACTTTTAACAGCGCTATTACGTTAATAAAATTAAATCAAATTATTTTTTATTTGGTAGTGATTATAAACTTTAAATAGGTTTATTTTTTAAAATTGATACGAATGATACAATTATTATTACAATTATGAATGTTAATTTTCTGTATTTCTTATTGCATAATTTGCAGTATATGGCCCATTTCTTTTTAACACAGAAATTTTTTAAACAAATTAACTGCACATGTATACAGATGGATCCAAAACCAAGCAGGAAACTGAAGCGGGCGTGTACAGTGAAATGAGGAAATCACAATTGTTCATTTTACTTGAAACATACAATTCTGTATATCAAACTAAAATATATGCTTTACTGCACTGTGCAAAAAATAACAAGAGGGCTTACAAAAACAAGCGGATCTGCATAATAACAGACAGTTAGGCACCACTAAAGGCAGTAGTAAACCCCAACGTCCAAGCTGACATAAGAATGCCAAAAAGGACTGGAATAACGCAACAAGGTAACTCTCCTGTGGGTACCAGGATATTCGGAAATAGAAGGCAACGAAAAAGCGGATAAGCTAACGAGACACGAATCATCCACACCATACTTTGGACTAGAGCCACCTGCCCTTGGGTGACCAAAACCAAAGCACGAGGGCAAACATGAGGAATATTGGGGGAGCATCAGTAGAATAAGACATGGAAAAGGCTTCAGAAGGACCCAAGTTGCAGAATGTGCGGCGAGGGGAAAGAAATAGCCTACCATATCCTGTGCGAATGTGAAGCGCTAAATCACAAAAAACAGGCATTATTCGGGCAACCAAAAATGAGCCCACAGGAATATATTAATCAGCCAGCCAGGGGGTTATACAGACTTGTAGAAGAAACAAGACTAATGGAAGGATTTGTGTAAAAAATAATGGGAGATTACGCATAAAAACCCCAAGAGGCTGCGCTGCCTCCGGTAGTAAATCAAGAAGGCTCTTCTACAAACAATTTTACTTACCTTATCAATGCTTTTGTATTGATAAGGTAAGTGATAAATTAAATTAGTAAAAGTCAACACTAATTGTTCTTGCCTTATGGTAAAGTAGTGATTAAGATGGACTTTTATCAAGTATCGATTGATTCTGTAAATTAGATATTTTAATTGTCATTAGTACTGTTGTGTTGTCATGGTATTGTTACGTTGTAATAAATATATGTGTCAAATTATATTTCAAATTTTATTGCGATCTTGTTGCATTTAACTTGAGGCGATTGGTTTCAAAACCGGCTTAATTCATATTTTTATAACTTTTTTTTATTTTCACAATTTCTCAATGCATTACATCTACTAGTAAATTCGTTTTGACCAAAAGCGACTCAATCCAGTATAAAAGTAATGCATTTAAACTTGTGATTTTAAATTAAAACCGACCCCCTTTAAAGTTCTGGTTACTTTTTGGTGTCTCTTGTAATTTTTTTTTAAATTGGTTGAGCCGGTTTTAAAAGCAATCGCCTAAATTAAGCATAAATGAATAAAAACGATTCTAATGAAGTTCCCAATGATGTGATGGTGCTAGATGAAGGGCTGTATCAAGACTGATTCCAATGAAGCCGAAATTAATATACAAAGCGGCTTATAAAAGGTTTTCGGTATGTTGTCAAGCAAAGTGAGTGTTAATTTGTTTATTTGTTAATAAATACCTAAAATTGTGCAATAAATGTTGGCTATTTATTTAAAGTGGCTAGTCTTTTTTACCTCAGTGCGACAGTCTTTTTTGCTCTAGTGCAAAAAGGTATCAGGTTTATCAAATTTACTTTTTAAACATATATTAAAAATATCTTTACGACCAGTACTGTAAAACTTTTTAATCCTAAATTTCTTAAATACAAATCCCTCTACTTTGTATTTGCAGAAAACCACTCGTAAACAGACAAGTCTCTAATAATTACAGACGCCTTATAAGTTTTAATGGAGATGTTGATGTTTATTCGTGCTGGAAGTTATTTTTTTATGTATTAAGCTAAAATGATGAGTTTGATTATAAGTAGACTTGAGGGATTTGCAGATTATTTTGACAGGATGAAAAGTTTTAAAGAAAATTTTATTTATCTGGTAGATTTGACATCCTAAAAATAGGAGTCAAGGTATATTAGGCGATCATTTTTCATGGCGCAAAATTAAATAAGCGCACGGCAGTGACCCAGTCCATGTTTTTGCCTATTTCTTTTTTATCATAACTTCGTTATCGTTTCGTATAAAGGTATAAGATTTGCTATGTACCTTTACATACGTATTCTAATTACCTGTGAAAAAAATTAGAAAGGTTTGCCAAGTGGTTTTTGAGATATTCGATTTTGAAAACTGACTGACTCATACACTCATTTATTTAAGGACTTATCAAGAGTATGGGGTACTTCCCGAGAAGGTAGAAACTTAAAATTTGGTGTATAAGTAGGTTTTAGGATTTAATTTGTTTTATTTGGGATACTCACCTTACTACTTTTTGGAAAATGGGACCCCTTCGGTCCAGGTCCCGGGGTATTCGAGCTGACCCTGTCCAGCCCTATTGGCCCCTATTGGAGATCGCCTGCAACTTTAAACTTTAAACAAAAAAGAAAAAATTTTACCAAAAATACTTAGGTAAAATAAGGGTCAAGTTCCTGTCCAAAAATCTCGGCCTCTTATAATACCGAGATCTAAAATTAGACCAAGGTCTTTTTTGACTTAAAAAGTATCTAACTGATATGTCTTTATTATAAAAATATGTCTGTAATAATAATAAACAATTATTGAAGCAGACAGATCAGTAAAAAACTTGCCAAAAAAGAACCTTGTCAAATTTTAAAATCTCATTATTTGTTCGAAACTTGTTTCTTATTTTACATAATTGTTTTTGGTATGATTCGATTTATTTAAAAGGTTGCTTAGAAGTTTAATTTTAAAACAAAAATGGCTATTTTATTATGTGAAAAATGAATAATTAGTGTCAACTACTTTTAAATTAATGCTGTGCCAGGCACACATTACCGTTACTATTTTATGTCGTAAATAATAAACCCAATTTATTTCTACACAAGAAGGTAATTTCTAAGTCGAGTTATTGATCCAAGAGCCCAGTGCCCCAGGCATAACTTATTTTCTAAAGGACAAAATGTGGGGGCTTAAGTAGTGCTTTTATGTATATTGATGCCAGCATAGCAAAGTTGTTAGAGCCAATTACAGATACCAGGGAAAGGAACTAAAATAGGGTTAACTTAACCTATTTTCTAATGATTAATTTTTATACATATTCCATAAAATATTATTATAAAATAATATTGAACATTGCCAGACACTTTCCGTCGGCCATAACTTCCGCTAGACGCTTTAAAGCTCCCCAAAAATATTGTAATTTTACTTTATTATAATAAGTAATTATTCTAATATCTGGTTTTTATAAATGTTATTTAAGGGACTATTTTATACATATATTTATTTAGCCAGACCAATCGTAAGGGCGAAACATCCCCCAGACACCAAAAATATTCAGCCGTGAGTATGCGCACGTCGCGTCGGGGCTATGCCGTGCTTTGGAGCAAGTGAGATATCTACGCGAAGTTAAATACTTTCACCAAAACTATTTAAATAATTATTACTTAAAATTATTTAAAAAAAAACATTTGTATAAAAATTTTGTAAAAAAGGTCTTTTTAAAAATTAACTTATAATAAAATTTTCCGCAAGTATACTTTAAATATGTACCAATTTTTGTTCAATTGTTTTCTTTTCTTACTTTAATGTAATAAAATTAATGATTGAGATTTCATTTTACTATTTATTTAATTATATTTTCTATTCATATGTATGATTTAATTATTGTCTAGCAATAAATATCTTTTAATAAAAATGTATGGACATTTTATTTTACAAAGGCCAATTTGTTTATTGTAATAATTTTGAAAAATATGTTAATGTCTCTCATGTTTCATGTATGTCTCTTAATCGACCTGGTCATTAATGTATATATATATATATATATATATATATATATATATATATATATATATATATTATATATATATATATATATATATATATATATATATATATATATATATATATATATATATTATATATATATATATATATATATATATATATAATTATATATTATATATATTAATATCATAATATAACTTTATTACATTAAAATAAGAATACTATATATACTTTGCGGAAAATTTTAATATAACTTAATTTTTAAAAAGACGTTTTTTTACAAAGACTTTATACAAATGTTTTTTTAAATAATTTTAAGTAATAATTATCTTAATAGTTTTAGTAAAAGTATTTAACTTCGCATAGATATCTCACTTGCTCCAAAGCAGGAGCATAGTGCCGACGTGCTCATACTCACGGCTGAATATTTTTGGTGTCTGGGGGATGTTTGGCCCTTACGATTGGTCTGGCTTAATAAATATATATTAAAAATAGTCCCTTAAATAACATATATAAAAACCAGATATTAGAATATAAGTAAAATTACAATATTTTTTGGGGAGCTTTTAAGCGACTGGCGGAAGTTATGGCCGACGGAAAGTGTCTGGCAATGTTCAATATTATTTTATAATAATATTTTATGAAATATGTATAAAAATTAACCATTAAAAAATAAGTTAAGTTAAACCTATTTTTAGTAACCATTCTCACCTGTTATCTGTGAATTGGCTCTCTAACCAACTTAGCAGATATGCTGGCATGCAATACACATATAAGCATTACTTAAGCCCTCACATTTTGTCCTTTAGAAAATAAGTTATGTCTGGGCTCTTACTCTATATTAAAGTTGTAGTTGATGATATAAGTGATTTGTGAACATAATTTTGTACACGGTATAACTTTTTATGTCGAAGTTTTGGTTCGCGTAAAAAAATCCTCTGAAATTCTTCATTTTTGGATTTTTTTTATCATGTTTGATAAAGAGTAGAAGAAAAAGAAAAAGGGAATGAAGAAAAACTAACTTATTTACCCAGAACTAGCAACCGCAAAAACTCAAGAATTCTTTACAGGGTATTTGGTGTGGTAACGCTTTGAGTAGGGAAAGCTTTTCTGCTATACTGTTTTTTTCCATTGGAACCTTTGTTGCCAAAATAAAAATAAGTTTGATAATTTTTATGGTCCAATAAATCAAATTCCCCAAATCCGTTTTAATTTCAACGTTTGGTGCAGTTTATCTGGTTTTAGAATTGTTGGCCCGTTGTTTTATTGTGGCCTCCTTACTTATAAAAGTTATGTAAATTTAATGACAATTTTAAATAATTCCTTAGATAAATATCTTATTAGTAGACATATTCTACATTTTCAGCAGGATAGAGCCAAGGAAGCTTGAAGGTTTATGGAAGGCTAGTGCTGTAAAACAAAATTGTCCACGTGCGCAGGGCAAAAAAGGCAGGCGGGTATAGAGAAAAAGATCCTGCGGAATTAATAATAAAACGGTCAGGTCCATTACCATGTATAAAGTTGACATCATCAAATGTCAAATTCAAACTAACCCCACTTTTATTGTCTTATTTATTTTTTACACAACATTGTTGGTTTTTAAACGAAACTATTAAAGTCTATTTAAAATTATTGTGTAATATAAGAGTCTATCATTTTCTTTAATATAGAAAAAATGGATAGCGCTACTTTACCGACTTCTGTTTAAATGGTTGATATTTCTGGGAGTTTTGTATTTTACCAATAATCTTTATAAAATAAATAAAAACACGACTAGATTTCATAAATTTTAAAGTTGTATGATAGTTTAGTGTACTTATCACCAATTTTTTAATAAATAGAGGGCCAGATAGTGAAAATAATTTTAATTTATTTATCATTTTTAATGATGGATATCTCGAAAAATAAACGATTTGTAATTTTTTTTTGGGTTTTTTTATTTTATGTAGTTAATGTCTGACTATTTTTTAATTAAATTATTTTATTTTTGGGTTTTTCTTATTACACAGAAGTCCTGTAAATATTTTCTGACTTTGCGATACAAACATTCTATATAATATTTTATAAAATACAACAAAACAAAAATAATACATTTTCCACAATAGAAACTTCACAAAAGATACAGTGGGAGAAAAACGACATTTTTAAGATCAATATATCCTAGAAAAGGCAGCGCAAACCCATTATAAATCATTCTATAAGAAGACATTGGCGCTAAAAACATTTTCTTTTCTACGTTAGGACTCAACGACGATGAGCGATGAAATAGAAAATAAATAATTTATTTTTAACCTGATGTTTCTTTTTAATAAAGACATTTGACCTTAAATATGAAAATTAATTGAAATAATTTTTAGGTTTAAATAAAAGAAATATTTTATTATTTCTTTTACTAATATAGTCTTTTTTAATTTAAGATAACTTTATGTCTAGGTGTTAAAGTACTAAGGCCGGATTGTACGGGTGGCGTAAAGGCAAATACCTGTATAGTACAGAGCGTTAGGGTCGCTCGATGCTCTGGATCATTCGGGGCTTTGTTTATAAATAGGCTGCATTGCGTTAGACAAATTTCAGTGCGATACAGAGCAACCTTCAAAAAACACGGACGCTAGTATTTTTTAAAACATCTCCATTTCTAACCTTTCATAACAGAATACAGCTAGCCAAATTAGCTGTTGGACATTTAGCACCGAAATAATTTTATAAAAATACGCATTCAAATTTAACTGTTTCGGAAAACTTAATTTGTGATTCTGTTACAGGCTATGTAGAACTAACAACTGTGGTGGATTTACAAGTTTATGTCAAGAAAAATAAAAGTCGTTTTAGAGAAGAAATTACAAAATGCGTTACGAATTTAATCGCATTACAAATGCACTTGAAATCACTCAGAGCCCAGAAACTACATTATCAATCATAAAATTTAATGCAATATTAAATAAAATAAAATGATGATACCAATAATATATATATATTATATATATATATATATATATATATATATATATATATATATATATATATATATATTATATATATATATATATATATATATATATTATAATCGATCTACTAGAGAATATCATGCTTTCTTCTGTACTGGATCGATTTCCGGACAGAAATTTTATCTTTTAGCAAGATAAGTGTCCCGTTCATACGGCCCGGCAGCGTAATTACATACTATACGATTACTCAGAGCAACGGCGACAGAGGTTTCTCTGAATTGCAGTATAGATTGTAGTGACCAATACGCGCAAAATTTCGCTTCATAATATACTACGGCCCAGAGCGGCGGTTAAAAATGTTATGTAAAATGCTATGTATGCATGTTTTAATAGTGTGAAAATGTGTTGGAAAATTATGAACTCTTAATAATATTATTATTTATTATTTTTTAAAACTCTTTATGGTACCCTATCTATCACGTCTATCGTTATCATAACTAAAATAAAAAATATATAATATTGATTTAAGTAATTCACAACGCCGTAGTTATTGATATTTATCTTTGGTACACTGTTTTGTTGCCAAATTGATCGGTCATACTTCATAATGTATTTCTATTGTGACATTATTTTTAATAATTATTAAATCAATGTAAATCACGACTTATTCTTGAAATGGATACTATCTTTAGCAATTCAACTACTTCTCCTTTGAAAACCTTACAACTAAAAAAAATTAAGCCGTAGAAGCACTTAGCAAAAATTTTTTCTAATATTATTGAAATGGTTAAAAATGACAGACTTAACAAACATTATCGTTCGACTAAATAAATGTCTTGAAAAAATTAAAACTCCTACAGAACTATTACATGCATTTGCTAATATAAAAAATATTCGGCGTGGAAAAAAAAATTAACGTTCAACCGACATCAATTAGTAGGCGCACACAAAAACCTGGCCTCACGTCTGGTTCCAAAAGGATTCAGGCTGGAAGGCCCGCCAAAAATGAAAATCTTAATAGGAAACGCAAAGCCTCAAGATCCTTAAGTGAAGCGGTCCTTGTTAATAAACGTAGTGCTAAATCTCACTAATGTATAGGTATTTTATTTTATTCTGTTTTATCTTCATAATTTTATTTTATATCAACTATGCCCGTTTTTTAAGCCTAATAATGATTTATTTATATGAGTTTATTTTCTTTTATTTTAAGCACGATATAATAGGTACATCACGTATTTATAAAAAGTGTATTTTTTTGTAATAATTAGAAAAATTAAATACTAAATAAACTGGTTTTATCGTCACTTTAATTCTAAGAATTTAAAATATACAACTGTGATACAACCTGCATTTGAAAACGCTGACAATACTTTACGTACCTCTGAAATAACACCCTCGTGATGTAGTACTTATCTGTCAAAACGTTATTATGCTTATGCTTTTTGTTATTATAAAGGTATAAGGAGTAAGGTTAAAGCAGGTATTGTATCAATACAATAATTTATAATAGTTCAGGACATTAAAAAAACAAATCTGTCTGAGGATTTTATGCAGGCAATAAAACCCCCATTTAAATACCTTTGTAAGTACCCATCCAAAGAATTTCAACACATTTTATAGTGATACAACATGCTATACATCATTTTATATAATATTTTCAACCGACGCTCTGGGCTGTAGTATATTATGAAGTGAAAATTTGCGCGTATTCGTCATTACAATCTATACTGCGACTCAGAGCAACCTCTATCGCCGGTGCTCTGAGTAATAGTATAGTATGTAATTACGCGGCCCGGCAAGTCTATGAATGGGTGGAAGAGCAGCGTATCAGGGTTTTACCGTGGCCCGCACCTGGTCCGGATTTAAATGTAATGGAAAATGTTTGGGGCTTATTAGTTAAAAAAATAAATAGGGAAAATAAGTTTAGGCCGCAAAATGTAAACGAACTTAAGGATAAAATTTTAGAGGCGTGGAATGAGTTACGAGGAAATTCAGACTACGCCCGGACTTTTGTCCATTCGATCCCTGGAAGGCTAAACTCACTCTGTTTTAGAAAAAAACGGGGCGCAATAAAATATTAAATTTGTTTGGAAGGATATTTAAGTTTGTTTGAATTTATTAAATTTTTAATTAATTTATTAATTTGTTAGTTTTCATAAAATATAAATATTTTTTTTACCTTTTGCTTCATTTATAGTAATTAAAAGTAAAACAAGGTAAATAAGAGCGATTTAAAAAAATTGACAGAAAAGTCAAAATTTGACAAATTTTTTGGCCAAGATTTAATGTCCGTCACTGTACAAGTGGATACTTGTTAAAAAGCAAATTTAAAGCCCTTTTAAATGTCCTCCTTTTCAAAGTCGGCTAGTTTGTAGTTCGCCAACTAGAGGGCGTTGGTTAAGAAAAACTCGGTTTTTAGAAATTTTCTCGAGAAAGTTAAATACGACAATATGATTTTTTATTGAAAATTTAGAAAAGAAAAAAATACCCACACTTTGGCCAAAACCGCGTTTTGATATCTGCATTCGTTTTTAAGTTATTTAAAATAAAATAATATTAACCATTAATTAAAACGGACTTTGTAACAGAGTAAAGAAATAATTACTGTAAAGTAAAAGAAAAATTACGGACACTATTTAAAAGTTTGCATTGTATTCCACTAGAGAACAAAATGAACAATCGAAAACATGAAAATGCGGTGATTGAGGCATTTATTAACTGTAATTTAAATATTAATCAAGTAAGTTTGAACATAAAAATAAGATCAGAAAATTGGAAAACGACATAACTTATTTAGGATGCCTGTTACAATCCAATTTTTTAATAAGCGTTGCCTTATTCGAATATAACCTGTATAAAAAATTTAAATACCAAATGAAGTTGCATATAACACGCTAGAAGTATATTTTGTAATGCCCAAATCCAACAATATTTGTCCCCTTTTCTTTTTTTCTTGACTTATAAGATTTTATAATGCAAAAATCGGAAAATATATTGACTACAAAAATATTAGGGCAATTAGCAAGACCTACACCCTTAACAAGTCAAATTCATAATGTTACTTAATTTAAAAACGACCAGCTGATGTTGGCACGATTGCTAGATAAATAAAAGTAAAATATTATGGTTATACCGATCTACAAAAATTATGAATATTTTGCCCTGACCTACGCCCTCAACATATTTGACGCATTCCACATTTAAAACGCCACATTTCTTAGGATTTTTAAAGATCAAAAGGTTAGAGATTACTTCAAAATGAATCTACTTACGAAATTTCATAGGAGAATTTTTTTCTAAATATAGAGCCGGGACGCGTATTGCCATTGTGTAGTACAGTACAGAGCGCCTTATTTTCTGTATCGCACACCATTTTGTCGACGTAAACGCCCCATTATAATCCACCAATATAGCGCTCGGTACAGAACCGCGCTTTTCTGTATCGCACACCACTTTGCTGCCGTAATAGCCCATTACAATCCGCTGAATATATCGCGGTACAGAGCCGCGCGAACATTCCGCTGTTGAAGTGCTCAAATTAACGGCAAAAGCAAAGTTTTTATATGACGACGGTTCGGTTGAAAGAAATGGCAATATAATATAGTTAACTGTCATATTACCGTATTTTTCAATTGTGGAATGACTTTGGCAAGTCGACCATAATGTGATAAAAGACGATAGAAACCCAGTAATAAACATGTTTAGGAATATATTGTATGCACCCACGGTAAAGGATGTAGAAGAACTTTTTAACTCTTTGAAATGTAATAAAATTGTACCAGGTAACCTGTTGCCTGTTGCTTCAACAGATGGAGAACCTGTGGAATCGGAAAATGAAATGATGTCTTCCATATCGAAGCAATATTATTACGAGAAGCAATAATACGAACAACTACACGGAGGCTTCCATAAGAATTTTTAAAGACATTGTATTCCAAAGGTGCAAAGTATTAAATTATTGTGCTTTAGTGGAATTTATTTCCAAAGTATTTGAGAGTTATTACAAAAAAAGATTAGAAGAAAGTCGAAGCCACAAATTAATTATGCAAATATGTGTCGTAAAGCAAAGGACATGATATTGGTTATAAACTGGAAAATAACATATTTCACGTTTCTTTAGAAAAAGATTCGAATCTTTTATATACTATTAACGCAAAACTTGCATGTGTGACTGTCCGGCTGGTGCAAGTTGTAAGTTTTGCAAGCATTTAAGTTTGGTATACTGTTCAAGACTTTACCAATTTTGAACGCATCTGACAGGATACAAATGGCAAAATTTGCTGTAGGCGAGTCTGCTCCCGATGAATTTTACTACAATATGGATGGGAATGACGAAAAATTACAGTGACATGCTATTACCAGAAAAAAACGAAGGGATTTTCCAGTTAACGTTATTCATCTTATTAACAATGAGAACCACGAGAAGTTCAACGAAGAAGCTGGCCAATTGCGTTTACACATTAATCGTTTACTATCAATACTAGAAGAAAATCGAAGTTCTGAAGCTACCCCTAAGTTAATTAAACTTAAGAAGACGCTTCAAGATATAAAAACTTCGCAGATAATAAATTTTTTGGAAACAAAATTACTTGCTACTGAAAAAAGATCTAAGGAAGTAAAAGTTCAGACAACGTCGGTTTGTCGTCGTAAACAGCAAGAATTACCACAATCTGGCAGAATTCAAGCTGGACGACCCTCTAATAAAGAAAGAGTTATGAAATGTCATAGGTACGAGTATTTTCAATAAATACATTCAGCTCACTTACCATTTAGTTTCATTCTGTTTGCTCCGTTGTTGTTTTCTTACTATGATCATATTCTCTCGTGTCGGCGTAGCTTGATCTGTACCGCGCGCTATATTGACGAATTTTAATGGGCTGTTACGGCGGCAAAGTGGTGTATGATACAGAAAAGCGCGGCTCTGTACCGCGGGCTATATTGGCAGATTATAATAAGCCGTTTACATCGGCAAAATGGTGTGCGATACAGAAAATATGGAGCTCTGCACTGTACAACACAATGGCAATACGCAGCTGGGACAGGGGCCTGTCAAGATATCCAAACGCCACGCTTTTAATATTTTGAATCATTCTTAATAGAATAGAATATACTAAAAGGTATTGCTTTTAAAACTAAAAGCAAGAGCAAAGATACTTAAGATTGGCCATTTGATTAAACTACATATTTTGGGATTATTTTTATAGTAAACAACATTACAAAATTTTTTTCTTGAAATATTTAAGCCTTTCTAACCTATACCCAACATATAATACTTTTAAAAAAACCTGGTAAAAGATTTAAAAATGTCATAATAGAAATTTAATACGATTTTTTTTCTTTAAGTCCAAAAAACAATTTATTACTGCATGAAATGGCAACCTTGGGAGATCCAAGAAAGGACAGCAAAAATAGATGGTATAAATATAAATCATTGTTAAAAAGACGCGTTTGCTAAATAAAAATCATTTTCAGTTTATTTTACGTTGCCTTTTTTCCTTCCAAAATGTTTGTTATAAATTTAAGTTTGGAAAATAATTGGTAATATTTATCGTGGATATTTTCATATTTTATATTTTGGGGTTACAGGGGATACAGCTTTTTTTTTGACGGATATTTTAATAAATTTTTGGTATGATTTTTTTTTCCTACTGGTTTATTTTTTTTTTTTTGGTACCCGAAAATACAAAAATCAAAATAAATATTTTAACTTGTTACATACTCAATGACGACGAAGTAAATAAAACACATTTAGTAACTGTATGTTTTTTTATAGTAAAAATAAAAAACATCCTAATCACTTGTGCATTTATCCGGTCAAAATAGACATTACCCTTGCATATATTTCCCAGAAGTTAAAAATTTACATGAAGGTTATGGATACCGTTTTAACGAAATTAGTCCCCATCGATCCCATGTGTGCAAAAAAATTTATACAAAATCAAAGTTCCAGAAATGGGATTTTTGGATTTTTTAGCGAAACGGTTAGTTTTATGATGAAAATATTTAAAATAAAAATTATAGATCATGCAATTGTCCAAAAAAATTGTTCCTACAGCTTTTTTCTTAAAAATTACCATTTTTGAGAAAAAGTTATTCTAAAATTCACTAAAGCTTTATTTATGGATTCCCCAGTAGGCCTACTTCACGGTCTATTTTATTGAATCCTAGTAGAATGAAAGGTCTTCTCATTCAATATTTTTTTCTTCTTCATCTTCTTCATTTTTTCTTCGTTTCTTTCTTCATCTTCTTTTTCTTCTTCCTCCTGATGTATATTGATTAAACAACATCAGTTGTTTCGTCGTTGTTGTAAGGATATTCTTCTGTTGGAAATTTTACATTTAAACACGACTGGCCTTGACAACTGGTGCATGCTGGTAAACAAAATAAACAAACCTATATGCAGTTGCAAAAAATAGCATTAATGAGCTTCTTTGGTGCAGGTGGAAGTAGTGTGTGGATTGGTGCCAATACATTATCAATTAGCTTCCCAAATCCATTTTTGGGGTAAAAATAAAACCACACTTGAACCCCGAAATATACCGATAAAATTGTTGTTAAAAACCCGAGGTTGGGGGGAAGACAAGCTAATTGCAGGGGTTTTGGGAAAAGATAAGTAACGTAACTTATCTATGGAATTTTTGGTGCTTTAAACTGTAAGAAAAACTAATTTTTGGGTAATTTAGTTTCTGGAGTAAAGTTGATATTTAAAAAAATTAGCAGATAAAACTAAGTCTTGTTTTTCAAAAATTTTTAAAAACTGTTTTTTTACCCCCAAATTTAGAGGTTTAGGCCAGTCAAGCATGTAAAAATAAAAAATTTTTACATTTTCGAAAACCAAATTTTAAAATATTTATGGGGTTTTATTTCCGGTTTAATAAAAAAGTTTTTTTCGATTGGGGGTTTAGCGTGTTACCAGATCAAAAACTTTACCAACAAATTTGCATCAGTTGAAAATAAATTAATTGCAGTGTCATGAGAGTACATCAGCGTCATTTCAGCATTGACTAAAATATGTTCAGTGGTAATTTTTTTTTTTTTTGGGAATCCCTTTCCAAAAAAGAAGGCAAAAAAAATTTTTTTTGGGAGTTACTTTTTTTATGCTTCCAATGATGTATCTAGGCAGCGTAGTCACGCCTGTATCAAAAAGCTTAGAGATTTTGAATAGCTTTTTTCAGAAAGCAAATTTTTTTTGGGGGGAAAAAAATGGAACAATTTTTTAAAAAAGCTTGGTCACCATTTTTTGTTTTCGCTATTTTTATCATAAAACTAACAAATCCATTTTCGCGAAAATGCGAACTTTAACCTTGTATAAATTTTTTTGCACACAGGGGATCAATGGGGACGTTTTATAATTTCATTATAACGTTATCTTTAACGTCCATGTTAATTTTCAGCTTCTGGGGAGTTTATGCAAGGGTACCCCCATTTTTTGGGCTAACTTGACTGGATAACATAGCGTATAGCACATTACCCTTACGATTTAAAATGTCATTGAGTTATATCAAGGGTTAAATCCAAAA